>JAKWBO010000101.1:0-130837 GCA_034336685.1 Luscinia luscinia
CTGAGACCCTCAAATTCCTGGGGACCCCCAAACCCTGGGGACCCCCAGAACCCCCCAATTCCTGGGACCCACAGCCCTGGGACCCCCAGAATCCCCCAGTTCCTGGGACCCCCAAATTCCTGGAGCAGCCCCCCATTCCTGGGACCCCACAGAATTCCCCAATTCCTGAGACCCCCAAACCCTGGGGACCCCCAGAATCCCCCATTCCTGAGACCCTCAAATTCCTGGAGACCCCCAGAATCCCCCAATTCCTGGGACCCCCAAACCCTGGAGAGACCCCCCAGACTCCAATTCCCGAGAATCCCAAACCCTGGAACAGCCCCCCATTCCTGGGACCCCCAGAATCCCCCAATTCCTGGGGACCCCCAATTCCTGGGGACCCCCAGAATTCCCCCAATTCCTGGGGACCCCCAAACCCTGGA
Source organism: Luscinia luscinia (assembly GCA_034336685.1). Taxonomy (NCBI): domain Eukaryota; kingdom Metazoa; phylum Chordata; class Aves; order Passeriformes; family Muscicapidae; genus Luscinia; species Luscinia luscinia. Next base: position 423 of record JAKWBO010000101.1, read on the forward strand.
GAGACCCCCCAGACCCCAATTTCGAGAATCCCAAACCCCTGGAGCAGCCCCCCATTCCTGGGACCCCCAGAATCCCCCAAATCCTGACTCCCACACCCCTGAGTGTCCCCCCTCCCCATTTTGGGGACCCCCCGGACCCACAGGATCCCCTCATCCCTGAGGATCCCCCACGCCTCCAACTCCCACCAATCTCCCCACCTGGGTATCCCCCCACCCCAAATCTCCCCAATCCCCGAGGATCCCCCAAAATCCCTCTGGACCCCCAAATCCCTCTGGACCTCCAAATCCCTCAGAACCCCCAAAATCCCTCAGAACCCCCAAATTCCTCCGTACCCCCAAATCCCTCAGAACCCCCCAAATCCCTCAGGACCCCCAAATCCCTCAGAACCCCCAAATCCCTCAGGACCCCCAAATCTCCCCGGACCCCCAAATCCTCAGAACCCCCAAAATCCCTCAGAACCCCCAAAATCCCTCTGCACGCCCTCCCCTCGCCCCTCCCCCTTCCGGGGGTCCCCCCGGGTTGGGGTGCACTCAGCAGTGGGGGCTCCCCGGGACCCCCAAATCCCCCCCAGGGCTCGGCCGGTGGTTCACGTGTCCTGGAACGTGTCGCTGCTGCCGCCGCACATCGACCTGGAGCAGAGCAACTGTCGCGACCAGGAGGGCGTCTGGTGGGTGGCACCGTGTCCCCCGTGTCACCAGCGTGTCACCAGTGCCCCCAGTGTCCCCAGTGTCACCAGTGTCACCAGTGTCACCTGTGTCCCCAGTGTCACCAGTGTCCCCAGTGTGACCAGTGTCCCCAGTGTCCCCAGTGCCCCCAGTGTCACCCGTGTCCCCAGTGTCACCAGTGCCCTCAGTGTCACCCCCGTGTCCCAGTGTCCCAGTGTCACCAGTGTCCCCAGTGTCACTAGTGTCCCCAGTGTCCCTGTGTCCCCAGTGTCACCCGTGTCCCCAGTGTCACCAGTGTCCCCAGTGTCACCAGTGTCACCAGTGTCCCCAGTGTCCCCAGTGTCCCCAGTGTCCCCAGTGTCACCAGTGTCCCCGTGTCACCCGTGTCCCCTGTGTCACCAGTGTCACCAGTGTCCCCAGTGTCCCCAGTGTCCCCAGTGTCCCCCGTGTCACCAGTGTCACCAGTGTCACCAGTGTCCCCAGTGTCACCCCCGTGTCACCAGTGTTCCCAGTGTCCCAGTGTCCCCAGTGTCCCCAGTGTCACCAGTGTCACCCGTGTCACCCGTGTCACCAGTGTCACCAGTGTCCCAGTGTCCCCCGTGTCACCAGTGTCCCCCGTGTCCCCGTGTCCCCAGTGTCCCCAGTGTCCCAGTGTCACCAGTGTCACCAGTGCCCCCAGTGTCCCCAGTGTCCCCAGTGTCACCAGTGTCCCCAGTGTCCCCAGTGTCACCAGTGTCACCAGTGTCACCTGTGTCCCCCGTGTCACCCCGTGTCACCAGTGTCACCAGTGTCACCAGTGTCACCCGTGTCACCAGTGTCACCAGTGTCACCAGTGTCCCCAGTGCCCCCAGTGTCACCCGTGTCACCAGTGTCCCCAGTGTCCCCAGTGTCACCGGTGTCACCAGTGTCACCCCGTGTCACCAGTGTCCCCAGTGTCACCCCGTGTCACCAGTGTCACCAGTGTCACCAGTACCCCCAGTGTCCCTCCATGTCCCCCCGTGTCCCCCATGTTCCCCGTGTTCCCCGTGTCTCCTCGTGTCCCCCCGTGTCCCCCAGTGTCCCCTCGTGTCCCCAGTGTCCCTCTCCATGTGCCCCCGTGTCCCCCCCTCGGGGCCGGCGGGGCCCCCCCGCTGACCCCCGTGTCCCCCCAGCGTGGATGTCCGAGCGTGTTTCAGCTACACGGCGAGTCCGGCCAGCTACAGCCCGCGCCTGGGTGAGGGGGGACCCCGCGTCCGGGGGGACCCCGAGTCCTGGGGGGACCCCGAGTCATGGGGGGGACCCCGAGTCATGGGGGGGACCCTGAGTCCGGGGGGGGACCCCGAGTCATGGGGGGGACCCCGAGTCATGGGGGGGACCCTGAGTCATGGGGGGGGACCCTGAGTCCGGGGGGGGACCCCGAGTCATGGGGGACCCCCGAGTCATGGGGGACCCTGAGTCCGGGGGACCCCCGAGTCCTCGGGGGACCCCGAGTCATGGGCGCAGGACCCTGAGTCCTGAGCGGGGACTCCGAGTCATGGGGACCCTGAGTCCGGGGGGACCCCGAGTCTACAGGGGACCCTGAGTCATGGGGGGACCCTGAGTCATGGGGGGACCCTGAGTCCTGGGGGACCCTGAGTCATGGGGGGACCCTGAGTCATGGGGGACCTGAGTCGGGGGGACCCTGAGTCATGGGGGACCTCGAGTCATGGGGGACCCGGGGGGTTCCTGAGTCCTGGGGGTGCCCCCATCCCTGAACATCCCGCTCATCCCCGGGACACCCCGAATCCTGGGGGTCCCCGAGTCCTGAGGGTCCCGAGCTCTGAGGGTCGCCCCCATCCCGGAGGGTCCCCCAATTCCTGGGAGTCCCTAAACTCCGGGGATCCCCCCTGTCTCTGGCAGTTCTCCATCCCTGAGGACCCCCAAATCCCCGAGGACCCCCAAATCCCCGAGGACCCCCCAAATCCCCGAGGACCCCCAAAATCCCTGAGGACCCCCCATTCTCTGGGGTTCCCCATCTCTGAGCATCCCCTCACTCTTTGGACTTCCCCAACCCCCGGGGACCCCCCGGCCCTGAACTGCCCCCATGCCCAGCACCCCAATCCCCCGGTGCCCCCCCAATCCCCGGGGACACCCCAACCTTGAACTGCCCCATGCCCAGCACCCCAATACCCGGTGCCCCCCATGCCCCGATCCCCAGTGCCCCCAATCCCCAGCGTCCCCCAATCCCCCAGGACCCCCAGCCCTGAACTGCCCCATGCCCTGGGGTCCCCATCCCGAGCACCCCCACCCCTGGGGTCCCCCGACCCCCCATTCCCGGTGCCTCCCCAATCCCCTCGGGGTCCCTATCCCAGGACCCCCATCCCCCATCCCCTGGGGTCCCCCGACTCCCCCCATCCCAGGTGCCCCCCATCCCTTAGGGTCCCCATTCCCGGTGCCCCCGGTTTGTGCCCCCCATCCCCGGTGCCCCCCACCCCTGGGGTCCCCATTCCCGGTGCCCCCAGTTCGTGACCCCCCATTGGCAGTGCCCCCGGTTTGTGCCCCCCATCCCCGGTTTGTGCCCCCATCCCGGGGTCCTGATTCCCGGTGCCCCCGGTTCGTGACCCCATCCCCGATGCTCCCCCCATCCCCTGGGGTCCCCCGGTGCCCCCATCCCCGGTGCCCCGGTCCGTGACCCCATCCCCGGTGCCCCCCATCCCGGTGCCCCCATCCCCGGGGTCCCGATTCCCGGTGCCCCGGTCTGTGACCCCCATCCCTGGAGTGCCCCCGACCCCCATCCCCGGTGCTCCCCCATCCCCGGGTCCCGACTCCCGGTGCCCCGGTCCGTGCCCCCATCCCCGGTTTGTGCCCCCCATCCCGGGGTCCCGGTGTCCGGTGCCCCGGTTTGTGCCCCCATCGCGGGGTCCGGTGCCCGGTGCCCGGTGCCTGGTGCCCGGTCGGTGACGCCCGGCGCGCAGAGCTGCGGCTGGCGCTGGAGCTGGACGCGGAGCGCCGGGCGCGCTCGCTGCCGCCGCGCGGCGCGTTCCTGGCCCGGGGCGCGGCCGAGCCTGAGCACCGAGCGGCGGCGAGCCTGGAGCTGCCGCGGCAGCGCGAGCGGCGCTGCGCCACGGCCACGGCGCGGCTGCACGTGCGTGCGGGCTGGGGCACCCCGCCTCTCACCCCCGCCTTCCTCACCTCCTCATCCTCATCCTCATCCTCACGGCGCGGCTGCACGTGCGTGCGGGCTGGGGCACCCCCGCCTTCCTCACCCTCACCTTCCTCATCCTCACCCTCACCTTCACCCTCCTCACCCTCACCTTCCTCATCCTCACCTTCCTCATCCTTCTCATTTTCCTCATCCTCACCTTCCTCATCCTCATCCTCACATCTTCTACCCTCCTCACCCTCACCCTCCTCATCCTCCTCATCCTCACCTTCCTCACCTTCCTCACCTCTCCTCATCCTCATCCTCACGGCGCTGCTGCATGCGTGGGGCTAGGGCACCCCCGCCTTCCTCACCCTCACCTTCCTCATCCTCCTCATCCTCATCCTCCTCATCTCTCCTCATCCTCCTCATCCTCCTCACCCTCCTCACCTTCCTCATCCTCATCCTCACGGCGTAGCTGCACGTGGCGCTGGGCTGGGGCCACCCTCACCTTCCTCACCCTCCTCATCCTCATCCTCACCTTCCTCATCCTCATCCCTCATCCTCCTCATCCTCACCCTCCTCACCCTCACCTTCCTCACCCTCCTCACCTTCCTCATCCTCCTCACCTTCACCCTCCTCACCCTCCCCCTCCTCATCCTCATCCTCCTCACCCTCACCTTCATCCTCCTCATCCTCATCCTCCTCACCCTCACCGTCCGGCTGCACGTGGGTGCTGGGCTCGGGCCTTCATCCTCCTCACCCTCACCCTCCTCACCCTCTTCCTCCTCACCCTCACCTTCCAGCTGCACGTCCACGCTGGGCCTCGGGCCCTCAGCCTCACCCTCCGCAGCCTCACCTTCATCCTCAGCCTCATCCTCAGCCTCGCCCTCCTCACCCCCAGCCTCACCTTCCTCATCTTCACCTTCCTCAGTCCTCACCTTCCTCAGCCACATCCTCCTCTTCCTCATTCTCGCCCTCCTCATCCTCCTCTTCCTCAGCCGCATCCTCACTCTCAGCCTCACCTCCTCACCCTCACCTTCCTCATCCCTCTTCCTCATCCTCCTCATCTTCATCCCTCTCATCCTCACCCCACTTTCATCATCCTCGCCCTCCTCTTCCTCATCCTCTCCCTCTTCAGCCTCATCTTCCTCGTTCTCACTTTCCTCACCCTCCTCTTCCTCACCTTCACCTTCCTCAGCCTCATCCCTGTCCTCCGTCCTCGTCCCTGTCCCCATCTCATCCTCATCCTCCTCCTCATCCTCCTCCTCCTCCTCCTCATCCTCATCCTCATCCTCATCCTCATCCTCACTTCTCATCCTCATCCTCATCCTCACCTTCCTCCTCCCCGTTGTCCCGCCCCCCAGGTGTGCCAGCCCTGACCTTCCTCCCTCCTCCCCCTCAGGACGACATCCGGGACAAGCTGCGCCCCGTCACTGTCACCTTGTCCTACGCGCTCGGGGGGCCGCGGGGGGGGCGGCGGGGGGGGCGGGGGGCGGCGCTGCCCCCCCTGAGCCCCGCGCTCAGCCCGCGCCAGCCCAGCACGCACCGCGCCGAGGTGGGACCGCCTGCCACCCGTGTCACCTGTGTCACCTCCGTGTCACCTGTGTCACCCGTGTCACCTGTGTGTCACCTGTGTCACCTGTGTGTCACCTCCGTGTCACCTGTGTGGCACCTCCCTGTCACCCTGTCACCCCTGTGTCACCTCTGTGTCACCTCTGTGTCACCTGTGTGTCACCTGTGTGTCACTTGTGTCATCTCTGTGTCACCTGTGCCACCTGTGTCATCGCTGTGTCACCCGTGTCACCGTGTCACCTCCGTGTTACCCGTGTCACCTCCCTGTCACCCCTGTCGCCTCTGTGTCACCTGTGTCACCTGTGTCACCGGTGTGTCACCTGTGTCCCCTCCGTGTCCCCCAGTGTCCCTCCTGTCCCAGTTTGAGCCACCTGAAGTGTCCCACGTGTCCCCCCCGTGTCCCCCTTGTTCCCCCTGGGGACACCCGGGCTGTCCCCTCATTCCGGGGCTGTCCCCTCATTCCGGGGCTGTCCCGCACTGTCCCCGTGTCCCCCCGTGTCCCCCCAGGTGCATTTCCTGCGCCAGGGCTGCGGCGATGACAAAATCTGCCAGAGCCACCTGCAGCTGCGGCCGCGCTTCTGCGCGCGCCTGGGCGACAGCGACTTCCTGCCGCTGCCCAGGTGAGGGGACACGGCCAGCGCGGCGTGGGGGACCGGGGATGTCCCCAGGGGAGTCACATGTGCGAGGATGGCACTGCCACCTCTCTGTGACAGGGATGTCCCCAAGGCAGTGACAGAGGCAAGGATGGCACTGCCACCGCAGCGTGGGGGACCCGGGGATGTCCCCAGGGGAGTCACAGGGGCGGGGATGGCACTGCCACCTCACCCTGAGTGACAGGGATGTCCCCAAGGGGTCTCACACGTGCAAAGGATGGCACTGCCACCTCTCTGTGAGTGCCAGGGATGTCCCCAAGGCTGTCACATGTGCGAGGATGGCACTGTCACCTCTGTGAGTGCCAGGGATGTCCCCAGGGCTGTCACATGTGCGAAGATGGCACTGCCACCTCTGTGAGTGCCCGGGATGTCCCCAAGGCTGTCACAGGGGCAGGGATGGCACTGTCACCTCGCTGTGAGGGGATGTCCCCAGGGCTGTCACAGGGACGAGGATGGCACTGCCACCTCTGTGAGTGTCGGGGATGTCCCCAAGGCTGTCACATGTGCGAGGCTGGCACTGCCACCTCTGTGAGTGCCCGGGATGTCCCCAAGGCTGTCACATGTGCGAAGATGGCACTGCCACCTCTGTGAGTGCCAGGGATGTCCCCAAGGCTGTCACAGGGGCAGGGATGGCACTGTCACCTCGCTGTGAGGGGATGTCCCCAGGGCTGTCACAGGGACGAGGATGGCACTGCCACCTCTGCGAGTGTCAGGGATGTCCCCAAGGCTGTCACATGTGCGAGGCTGGCACTGCCACCTCCGTGAGTGCCGGGATGTCCCTTGGTCTCACGGCGGCCGTGCCGCAGGGACGAGGATGGCACTGCCACCTCTGTGAGTGACAGGGATGTCCCCAAGGCTGTCACGGGGGCAGGGATGGCACTGTCACCTCCGTGAGTGCCAGGGATGTCCCCGCGGGTCTCACGGCGGCCGTGCCCGCAGGGACGAGGATGGCACCGCCATCTTCGCCATCAGCGACCAGAAGGACGTGGCGCTGGAGGTGCAGGTGACCAACGAGCCCTCGGACCCCGCGCGGCCGGAGCGGGACGGGGACGACGCGCACCAGGCGCTGCTGGCGGCCACCTTCCCCCCGGAGCTGCCCTACGCCGCTCTGCGGGCCGACGGGAGCGGGGGGACAGCGGTGCGGGGCGGGACGGGACGGGGACAGGGACGGGGGGACAGGGACAGGGGGACAGCGGTGCGGGGCGGGACGGGGACGGGGACAGGGGGACAGCGGTGCGGGACGGGGACAGCGACAGGGACAGGGATAGGGACAGGGGAGGGACAGGGAACAGGGACAGGGGACGGGGACAGGGACAGGGACAGGGACGGGGGACAGGGGAGGGACAGGGACAGGGACAGGGGACAGCGGTGCGGGGCGGGACGGGACGGGGACAGGGACGGGGGAGGGGACAGGGGAGGGACAGGGAACAGGGACAGGGACAGCAATAGGGACAGGGATAGGGACAGGGGAGGGGACAGGGAACAGGGACAGGGGGACAGGGACGGGGACAGGGGACAGCGGTGCGGGGCGGGGCGGGACGGGGACGGGGACAGGGGACAGCGGTGCGGGGCGGGACGGGGACGGGGACGGGGACGGGGACAGGGACAGGGACAGGGGGACAGCGGTGCGGGGCGGGACAGCCACGGGGACGGGGACGGGGACGGGGACAGGGACGGGGACAGGGATAGGGACAGGGACAGGGACAGGGACAGGGACGGGGACAGGGGCAGGGACAGGGACAGGGGGATGGGGGACAGAGGGACAGGGACGGGGACAGGGAGGAAAAGGACAGGGACAGAGGACAGGGACAGGGACAGGGGTGCGGGACAGGGACGGGGGACAGGGACAGGGACAGGGACATGGGGACAGGGACGGGGACAGGGACAGGGACATGGGGACAGAGACGGGGACAGGGACAGGGACAGGGGTGCGGGACAGGGACAGGGACATGGGGACAGGGACATGGGGACAGGGACAGGGACAGGGACAGGGACAGGGGCAGGGGCAGCGGTGCGGGGCGGGACAGGGACAGGGACAGGAGGGTGCGGGTCAGAGGACAGAGGGACAGGGGGGATTGGGGTGCTCGGGGTGCGGGGACGGGGGGATGGAGTTAGGGATGGAGGGTGGGGTCAGTCCTGGGGTCACTCCGGTATTTTGGGGGCTCTGAGATGGGGTTATTCTTGGGGGTTACCCCGCTATTTTGGGGTCTCTGGGGCGGGGTCACTCTGGGGGTCACTCCGGGGGTCACTCCGATATTTTGGGGGCTCTGGGATGAGGTCACTCCGGGGGTCACTCCGGTATTTTGGGGGCTCTGGGGCGGGATCACTCTGGGGGTCACTCTGGGGGTCACTCTGGGGGTCACCCCGGTATTTTGGGAGTATATCTGCGATGGGGTTATTCTTGGGGGTCACCCCGCTATTTTGGGGTCTCTGGAATGAGGTCACTCAGGGGTCACTCCGATATTTTGGGGTCTCCGGGGCGGGGTCACTCTGGGGGTCACTCTGGGGGTCACTCCGGGGTCACTCCGATATTTTGGGGGCTCTGGAATGAGGTCACTCCGGGGGTCACTCCGATATTTTGGGGTCTCCGGGGCGGGGTCACCCCGCGGTGCCCGCAGGGGGGCTCAGCCCTGTGCCCCCCCAGGACAAGGTGCTGTGCTTGGCCAACCAGAACGGCTCCAGGGTGGAGTGCGAGCTGGGGAACCCCCTCAAACGCGGGGGCCCAGGTGGGCGCAGCCCCCTCCCTAACCCCCCCGACCCCTCCCCGGCCCCCGCCCCCCAGCGCTCACCTGCCCCCCCAGGTGCGGTTCTTCCTCATCCTCAGCACCTCGGGCATCTCCATCCACACCACGGAGCTGGCGGTGCAGCTGGAGCTGTCCACGTGAGCCGGGCGGGGGCTGCGACCCCCGGGACTGGGGACCCCGGGACTGGGACCAGGGACCCCCGGGATTTGGGACCGGGGACCCCCGGGATTTGGGACCGAGACCCCCGGGATTTGGGACCCCGAGATTGGGGATGGAGAACCCCGGGATTTGGGACTGAGGATGGAGACCCCCGGGGCTGGGGATGGAGACCCCCGGGATTGGGGACCAGGGACCCCCGGGGCTGGGGATGGAGACCCCCGGGATTGGAGACCAGGGACTCTCGGGATTTGGGACTGGGGACCCCGGGATTTGGGGCTGGGGACCCTCGGGATTTGGGACCGGGGACCCCCGGGATTTGGGGCCAAAACCCGGGGGTGTTGAGGGTGAGAGCCCCGGGGAATTTGGGGTTTGGAGCCCCCAGGATTTGGGGCCAGAGCCCCGGGGGGGTTGGGGATGGAGCCCCCAGGGTTTGGGGACTGGAATCTCAGGGGATTTGGGGGTCAGAGCCCCCAGAATTTGGGGTGAACCCCTGGGGAATTTGGGGGTCAGAGCCCCCAGGGTTTGGGAACCAGCGCCTTGGAGGATTTAGGGACCAAACTCAGGTAGATTTAGAGTCCGGCCCCCAAAATTTAGGGCCGGTGGGGCTGCAATTTGGGGGGGGTCAAACCCCCACAGGTGTCCTTGGGTTTTTTTGGGGGATTTCACCCCCCGCCCCCCGATTCCCCCCCAGCACCAGCGAGCAGCCGGGGCTGCAGCCCGTGGTCGCCCGCGCCCGCGTGGTCATCGAGCTGCCGCTGGCCGTGACGGGGTGAGCGGGGCCGGGATTTTGGGGGGACTGGGGGGCGATTTTGGGGCCGGGACGCCCCCCGGGGATCCCCCCTCACACCAGGGCTGTCCCCGCAGCGTGGCCGTGCCACCCCGGCTGTTTTTTGGGGGGCAGGTGCGGGGGGAGAGCGCGGTGAAGAGGGAGAGCCAGGTGGGCAGCGCCGTCCGCTTCGAGGTGACGGTGAGAGACCCCCCGAAACGGGACCCCGAAAGTGGGACCCCAAAACTGGGACCCCAAAACAGACCCCCGAAACCGGGACCCCGAAAGTGGGACCCCAAAACAGACCCCCCGAAACTGGGACCCCGAAACTGGGACCCCAAAACTGGGACCCCAAAACAGACCCCCCGAAACTGGGAGCCCAAACTGGGACCCCGAAACAGGGACATTGAAACAGGGACCCGAACAGGGACCCCAAAACAGAGACCCCAAAGAGAGACACCCCAAAACAGAGACACCCCTAGAACAGAAACATCCCCTCCCAAAAAAACCAGAGACTCCCTCCCCCAGGACCCCCAAAATGGGGAGGGGTGCGGGAACCCCGGGGGTTGGGTCTGGCTGAGCCCCGGGCGTTTTGGGGGGTTCGTGGGGGGATTTGGGGTAGGGAGAAAATGGGGAGGAGGTTTTGGGGTGGGGGCCCCATACAGAGGCTGGTTTTGGGGTGGGGGCTGTTTTGGGGATTGGGGCTGTTTTTGGGGTGGGGTCTCCATACAGGGGCTGTTTGTAGGGTCGGATGCTGGTTTTGGGATGGGGACACCATACTGGGCTATTTTTGGGGTGGGGGCTATTTTTGGGGTGGGGGTTCCATACAGGGCTGTTTTTGGGGTGGGGGCTGTTTTAGGTCGGATGCTGTTTTTGGGGTGGGGGTTCCATACACGGCCGTTTTTGGGGTGGGGGCTCCATGCTGGGCTGTTTTTGGGGTCGGGGCTCCATACTGGGCTGTTTTTAGGGTCGGATGCTGTTTTGGGGTGGGGCTCCATACACGGCAGTTTTTGGGGTGGGGGCTCCATACTGGGCTGTTTTTGGGGTGGGGGCTCCATACAGGGCTGGTTTTGGGGTGGGGGCTGTTTTTGGGGTCGGGGCTCCATACAGGGCTGGTTTTTAGGGTGGGGGGTGTTTTGGGGTGGGGTTCCATCCACGGCCGTTTTGGGGTCGGGGCTCCATACACGGCCGTTTTTGGGGTGGGGCTCCCTCGGCTGGCCCTGACCGTTCCGGGGTTCCCCGCCCTGCCCCCCCAGGTGTCGCAGCGGGGGCCGGTGCTGAAGACCCCCGGCTCGGCCGCGCCTTGACCGTGCAGTGGCCGCTGGAGCTGCCCAGCGGGAAGTGGCTCCTGTACCCGCTGAGCCTGGAGCTGGGGACCCCCGTGCCCTGCAGCCCCCCGCCAACCCCCTGCGCCTCGCCCTGGTCAGATTTGGGGGTCCTGGGGGACAAAAGTGTCCAGAGGGGTTCAGGGGTGCCCAGGGGTGTCCAAAGGTGTCCAAAAGTGTCCAGGGGTGCCTGGGGCTGTGTCCAGGAGTGTCCAAAAGTCCTTGAGGGGGTGTCCAGTGGTGTCCAGGGGGTGTCCAGGGGTGTCCGAAGGGGTTCAGGGGTGTCCAGGGGTGTCCAGAGGTTTCCAGGGGTGCTGGGGGGTTGTCCAAGGGTGTCCAGGAGTGTCCGGGAGTGTCCAAAGGTGTCCTGAGGGGTTCAGGAGTGTCCAGAAGTTTGGGGAGTGTCCAAAGGGGTTCAGGAGTATCCAGGGGTGTCCAGGGGGTGTCCAGGGGTGTCCGAAGGGGTTCAGGAGTGTCCAGGAGTGTCCACGAGTCCTTGGGGTGCTGTCCAGGGGTGCCCAAAGGTGTCCAGAGGGGTTCAGGGGTGTCCAAAAGTGTCCAGGGGTGCCTGGGGCGGTGTCCAGGGGTGTCCAGAAGTCCTTGAGGGGGTGTCCAGCGGTGTCCAGGGGTGTCCAGGGGTGTCCGAAGGTGTCCAGAAAGGTTCGGGAGTATCCAAAAGTTTCCAGGGGAGCCCAAAATTTTCCGAGGGTGCTTGGAGTGGTGCCCAGGGGGGTGTCCAGGAGTCCTTGAGGAACTGTCCAGCAGTGTCCAGAGGTGTCCAGAAGGGTTCGGGAGTGTCCAAAATTTTCCAGGAGTGCTTGAGGTGGTGCCCCGGGGGTGACCAGGGGTGCCCGAAGGTGGCCAGAGGGGTTCGGGGTGCCCAGGAGTCCTTGGGGTGATGTCCAGGGGTGCCCAGGAGTGTCCAGCAGGTGCCCAGAGGTGTCCAGGTGTGTCCAGGAACTGCCCAGGGGTGCCCAGGAGTTCCCAGGGGTGCCCGGGGGTCCCTGTGCCCCTCCCCCACGCCCACCCTCCCCCCCCAGGAGCCGCCGGAGCGGGGGGACCCCCCCGAGGAGCCCCCGGGCCGCTCCTGGTGGGTGCCCGCGGCGAGGAAGAGGAGGAACGTGACGCTGGTGAGCGGGGGGGATCGGGGGGGCACCCCGGGGTCTCCCGCTGCTCGTGGGGTGCCCCTGGTCCCGGGATCCCCCCGTTCCCGGGGTGCCCCTGCTCCGGCACTGCCTCATTTTGGGGTGTCCCCATTCCTGGTATCCCCGTTTTGGGGTGTCCCCACTCCCGGTGTCCCCATTTTGGGGTGTCCCCATTTTGGGGTGTCCCCATTCCCGGTGTCCCCGTTTTGGGGTGTCCCCATTTTGGGGTGTCCCCATTCCCGGTGTCCCCGTTTTGGGGTGTCCCCATTTTGGGGTGTCCCCATTCCCGGTGTCCCCGTTTTGGGGTGTCCCCATTTTGGGGTGTCCCCATTCCCGGTGTCCCCGTTTTGGGGTGTCCCCATTTGGGGTGTCCCCATTCCCGGTGTCCCCGTTTTGGGGTGTCCCGGCTTTGTCACTGCCCCATTTGGGGATTTCCCCATTCCCAGGATGTCGCCCCTCCATCCTGGGGGTGTCCCCGATTCCTGGGGTGTCCCTCCATTCCCTGGACATCCCCCATTCCCGGTGTGTCCCCCGTTCCCGGGTGTCCCCCATTCCCGGTGTATCCCCCGTTCCCGGGGTGTCCCCCGCTGTCACCCCTCCCTCTGTCGGTGTCCCAGGACTGTGCCCGCGGCACCGCTCGCTGCCTCCCGTTCCGGTGTCCCTCCATTCCCTGGACATCCCCCATTCCCGGTGTGTCCCCCGTTCCCGGGGTGTCCCCCGTTCCTGGGTGTCCCCTCACTCTCGGGTGTCCCCCGCTGTCACCCCTCCCTCTGTCGCCGTCCCAGGACTGTGCCCGCGGCACCGCTCGCTGCCTCCCGTTCCGGTGTCCCCCATTCCCGGGGTGTCCCCCCATTTTTGGGCTGTCCCCCCGTTCCCGGGGTGTCCCCCCGTTCCTGGGTGTCCCCTCACTCTCGGGTGTCCCCCCGCTGTCACCCCTCCCTCTGTCGGTGTCCCAGGACTGTGCCCGCGGCACCGCTCGCTGCCTCCCGTTCCGGTGTCCCCCATTCCCGGGGTGTCCCCCATTTTTGGGCTGTCCCCCATTCCCGGTGTGTCCCCCCGTTCCCGGGGTGTCCCCCCATTCCTGGGTGTCCCCTCACTCTCGGGTGTCCCCGCTGTCACCCCTCCCTCTGTCGGTGTCCCAGGACTGTGCCCGCGGCACCGCTCGCTGCCTCCCGTTCCGGTGTCCCCTACATTCCCGGGGTGTCCCCCCATTCCCGGGGTGTCCCCCATTCCTGGCTGTCCCCCTGTTCCCCGAGGATGTCCCCCGCTGTCACCCCACCCTCTGTCGGTGTCCCAGGACTGTGCCCGCGGCACCGCTCGCTGCCTCCCGTTCCGGTGCCCGCTGCCGTCGCTGGAGCGCTCGGAGCTGCGGGCGCGGGGCCGCCTGTGGAACGGGACCTTCCTGGAGGTGAGAGACCCCCGGGGGTCCCGGGGGGGTCCCGGGGGGGTGCCCGGGGGTGGGGAGGGGGCTCAGCCCCGCCTGGACCCCTCCCCGAATTCCCAGGAGTTCCTGGACGTGGAGAACCTGGAGCTGATCGTGCGCGCCGGGGTCTCGGTCACCTCCCCCGCGGCAACGTCGTCATCAAGGACGCGGTGGCGCAGGTGGGGACACCGGGGGACAGCGCGGGGACACCGGGGGACACGGCGGGGACACGGCGGGGACACCCCGGGACCCCAAGACCCCCAGGGACACCCCGGAGACTCCCGGGATCCACGGGGACACTCTCGGACACCCCCGGACACCCCCAGACCCCCAAATGTCGCCTGACACCCCCAGACCCCTCACAACCTCCCCAGGATCCCTCCAGAGACCCCCCAAAATGTCCCCCGATGTCCCCAAGCCCCTCCAGACCCCCTTGATGTCCCCACTGACCTCTGACCCCATCACTGACCCTTGACCCCATCACTGACCCCTGACCCCTGACCCCATCCCTGACCCCTGTGACCCCATCCCTGACCCCGTCCCTGACCCCTGTGACCCCATCACTGATCCCTGTGACCCCATCACGGACCCCTGACCCCCTGTGACCCCATCCCTGACCCCCACTGACCCCTGACCCCATCACTGAGCCCCTGTGACCCCATCCCTGACCCCTGACTGACCCCATCACTGACCCCTGACCCCGCCGTGACCCCTGTGACCCCATCCCTGACCCCTGTGACCCCATCCCTGACCCCTGACCCCATCCCTGACCCCTGTGACCCCGTCCCTGACCCCTGACCCCGCCGTGACCCCTGTGTCCCGCAGCTGTCGCTGTCGCTGCACCTGGACCCGGGCGTGGCCGTGGCCGCCGTGCCCTGGTGGGTGCTGCCGCTGGCGGCGCTGCTGGGGCTGCTGCTGCTGGCGCTGCTCGTGCTGGCGCTCTGGAAGGTGAGCGGCTATCGCGACAGGGCTCCGTATCGCGGCATATCGCGACATATCGCCACATATCGCGACATATCGTGACAGGGCTGCGCTCGCGACATATCGCGACATATCGCGACACACCAGCGGCACGCCACGCCTGCTGCACTGTGCCAGCTGCGCTGTGGCGAGTCATATCACGACATATCGCGACATATCGCGACATATCGTGGCACACTGCACCGTGTGGTGGCACGTCACGCCTGCTGCACCGCACCGGCTGCTCTGTGTCAAGTCATATCGCGACATATCGCGACATATCGTGACATATCGCGACGCGACGTGCCGAATCACGCACACCGTGCCCTGTCGTGACGTGCCACGCCGGGTCGTGCCACGTCGTGCCACCCAAGCTGTGTCCTGTCGTATCACGACGTGTCGTGGCGTCTCGTGTCGTATCGTGACGTGTCCCGCCGTGTCGGGCCACGCGAGCCGTGTCCTGTGTCGTATCGTGTTGTATCGTGACATATCGTGATATCTCATAACGTATTGTGGTAGATCATGACATACAGTTGATATCTCGTGACACATCACAGTATATCGTGATATATCGTGGCATATCGCAGTATCTTGTGGCATATCGTGGTAGCTCATGTCATATCGCGATCGTCCGTGTTACGATATCTCATGACATATCGCAGTATCTCGCGACGTATCGCTATACCTTGTGCCATATCGCGATATCTCACGACACGTCACAGTATCCTGTGACATATTGTGATATCTCATGCTGTATCGCGATATCTCATGACATATCACAGTATATTGTGCCATATCACGGTATCTCAGGCCATATCACGATATCCCGTGCCATATCATGATATCCAGTGCCATATTGCGATATCCCGTGCCATATCGCGATATCCCGTGCCATAATGCGATATCCCGTGCCATATCACGATATCCCGTGCCATATCGCTGTATATCGTGCCGTATAACTGTATATTGTGCCATATCGCGATATCCTGTGCCATATCGCTGTATATCGTGCCATATCGCGATACCCCGTGCCATATCGCGGTATCCCATGCAATATCGCTGTATATCGTGCCATATCGCGACACCCCGCGCCCTCTCTCGGCAGCTGGGGTTCTTCCGGCGGGCGCGGGCGCGGGCGCCGCCTCCGGCCGTGCCGCAGTTCCGCGCCGTGCGGATCCCGCGGGAGCAGCGGCCGCAGGCGCGCGAGGGCCGGACCGGAACCATCCAGCGGCCGGAGTGGGCGGCCGGACCCGGGACCGCGGCCGGAACCGGAACCGGAACCGCGACCGGAACCGGAACCGGAACCGGGCAGCGGCACCGAGACCGGGACGGGGATGGAGGAGACGGGCCTCGAGCGCCGGGCTGTGCATGAGGGGGATGGACACACGGACACGGGATGGACACACGGACACGGGATGGACACACGGACCTGGGATGGACAGAGGGACACGGGATGGACACACGGACACGGGATGGACAGAGGGGCACGGGATGGACACACGGACACGGGATGGACAGAGGGACACGGGATGGACAGATGGACACGGGATGGACACACGGACACGGGATGGACACACGGACACGGGATGGACAGAGGGACACGGGATGGACAGAGGGACACGGGATGGACACACGGACATGGGATGGACAGATGGACACGGGATGGACACACGGATATGGGATGGACAGATGGACACGGGATGGACACACGGACATGGGATGGACACACGGACATGGGATGGACACACGGACACGGGATGGACACGGGATGGAGAAATGGACACGGAACATGGACACAGGGATGGACAAATGGACAAGGGATGGACACACAGACACAGGATGGACAAATGAACACAGGATGGACAGATGGACATGGGAGGGACATGGGACGGACACTGGTATGGACAGATGGACAAATGGACACGGAACATGGACACGGGATGGACAATTGGACACGGGGGGGGAAGATGGACATGGGATGGACAAATGGACACGGAACATGGACACAGGGACTGAAAAATGGACACGGGATGGACAGATGGACAGAGGGATGGACATAAGGACATGGGGATGGACTTGGTATGGACACGGGAAGGATGGGGACAGGGACGTGCCCTGGGAAAGCCCCATGGAGGCTCCACCGTGTCCTGGAGCTCCCAGGACGGGCAGTGGCCGGGCAGAGCCATCAGCCCAGCGGTCACTTTGTCCCCAGCGGCCACTTTTTGTCCCCAATAAAAGGCGCTGACCCCACACAGACCCCGAGTGTTCCTTCAGTGTCCAGGGATGGCCGCCATGATGGG
Organism: Luscinia luscinia; assembly: GCA_034336685.1. Lineage (NCBI taxonomy): Eukaryota > Metazoa > Chordata > Aves > Passeriformes > Muscicapidae > Luscinia > Luscinia luscinia. The sequence continues at coordinate 17,239 of JAKWBO010000101.1, forward strand.
TGTGGCGGGTGCCATGATGGGTGTGGCACGCGCCATGATGGGTGTGGCGGGCGCCATGATGGGTGTGACGGACGCCATGATGGGTGTGGCACGCACCATGATCGGTGTGGCGGGCGCCATGATGGGTGTGGCAGCCTACATGATGAGAGCGGCCGCTTCACCGTCGGGCCGAACCGAATCTCCCGGGCTAACCGGACTCGTCCTCACCCCACGGATCGGTTCCGGCCGCTCCGGACCCGCCACAACTCCGGTAACGGCGCCTGAAGCGCCACGAGCGCGGCCCTGCCCACACTCAAGATGGCGCCGCGCCCTGAGTCCTCACGGGACCATCAACATGGCGGCGCCCAGTGCTGCGTCAGTGACGTCATTCCTCTTCCAGCGCGGGCCGGAAGTGGCAGGGCTACGGCGGCCCGGAGGTCCCGGGGCCGAACTGACCCCCCCCCTTTATTAAACCAATCCCTCTTTCTTTACAAACACAAAAACCACCACTCGATTTCTTTAGAAAACCCAAAAACAAAAGAAAAATAGATTTTTATTCCAAGCCCTTTTTTTTTTTTTTTTTTTTTTGGGGGGTGGGGAATCTCCTCAGCGCGGCAGCGGCCGCCGCCCCTTCTTCCTCCTCTTGTGCTTGGTGTCCCCCTGGGGCGCCCCCTGGCCTGGGGGGGGTCCCTGGGGGTCCTGCAGCCCCGGGGGTAGGGAAAAGCCCCCCGGCTTCCCCCGTGCTCTGGTTTCCCTGGAAAACGCGAGCCAGGAATTCCTGGATCTCGCTGGGGAGGGGGCTGCCCTTGGGGGGGGCGCTGTGGGGAGAAAAGGGGGTTGGGATACCTGGGCACACCTGGGCACACCTGGATGTACCTGGGCACACCTGGACACTCCCTGGGCACACCTGGATATACCTGGGCACACCTGGATGTACCTGGGCACACCTGGATGTACCTGGATGTACCTGGATGTACCCCTGGACACACCTGGACATCCCCAGATCCCCCTCCCCAAGGACTGACCACTGGTGTCCAGCCCCTGGACACCCCCAGGACACCCCTGGACACACCCTGGACTCCCCCTGACACCCCCTGGTCACTCCAGACCACCCCTCCCCAGGACTGACCACTGGTGTTCAGCCCCTGGACATCCCTGGACTCCCCCAGACACCCTCTGGACACCCCCTGGTCACTTCTGGACACTCCTCTACAGGACTGACCACTGATGTCCAGTCCTTGGACACTCCCAAGAAACCTCTGGACACCCCCAGGACACCCCTGGTCAATCCCAGGCTGATCCCCCAGCACTGACCACTGATGTCCAACCCCTGGTCACCCCTTGGACTCCCTGGACACCCCCAGACACCCCCTGGTCACCCCTGGTCACCCCAGGCCGCCCCCGGCACTGACCACTGATGTCCAACCCCTGGTCACCCCTTGGACTCCCTGGACACCCCTGGTCACCCCCTGGTCACCCCCTGGACACTCCCAGACACCCCCTGGTCACCCCCAGACACCCCCTGGTCACCCCAGGCCGCCCCCCGGCACTGACCGGCTGCCGTCCGGCCGGCGTGGCCGTCCTGGCGCCGAAGGACAGGTGGTAGGGGACACGGTGGCTGTCCGGGGAGATGGCCACACGCTGGCAGCCAGCCCACTCTGGGGACAGACAGGGGACACTCGGTCATGGTGTCCCCAGAGACCCCCAGGATGGTGACACCACGGGGACACCAGAGAGACCCCAGGATGGTGACAGCAGGGACACTGGGGTGATGACACCAGGGGGACACCCCAGCATGGTGACACCAGGGACACCCAAGGATGGTGACAACAGGGACACCCCAGGGATGGTCATGGTGTCCCCCTGGTCTGGTGACACCAGGAGGACCCTCAGGATGGTGACACCAGAGAGGTCCCTGGGGCTGGTGACACCAAGAACACCTGGTCACAGTGACCAGGGGTGTCAGGACGGTGACACCAGAGAGATCTGGGGATGGTGACAGCAGAGGGACACAGGGATGGTGACACCAGGGACACCCAGTCACAGGGACACCAGAGACCCTGGGGATGGTGACACCAGGGACACCCAGTCACAGGGACACCAGGGACCCTGGGGATGGTGACACCAGGGACACCTGGTCACAGTGACACCAGGGACCCTGGGGATGGTGACACCAGGGACACCTGGTCACAGTGACACCAGGGACCCTGGGGATGGTGACACCAGGGACACCCAGTCACAGGGACACCAGGGACACCCCAGGGATGGTGACACCAGGGACACCCGGGGATGGTGACACCAAGGATGGTGACACCAGGGACCCCCAGGATGGTGACACCAGGGATGGTGACCCCAGGGACACCCGGGGATGGTGACACCAGGGATGGTGACACCAGGGACATCCAGGGATCTGTCACCCCCTGGGTTGGCTCTGGTCACCCCTTGGCTCTGGGGGTCTGTCACCCCCCCAGGTGTGTCTGTGCCCCGTGCCCCGTGTCCCTCACCGGTGACATCGTAGACGTGGCCGTCCATGCGGGCCAGGTAGGTGACCTTGAGGCCGAGCAGGCTGGACTCTGCCCACAGGTCGCCCTCTTCGGCCGCGTGCCACGCCCCGCACTCGGCACAGTGCCGGGCAGCACGGGGGTCCCTGTCCAGCGGGAACCGCCTGGGGACAGGGACATGGGGACATTGGGGACATTGGGGACATGGGGACATTGGGGACATGGGGACATTGGGGATATGGGGACATTGGGACACTGTGCCACGCCCCGCACTCGGCACAGTGCCGGGCAGCGCGGGGGTCCCTGTCCAGCGGGAACCGCCTGGGGACATGGGGGACATGGGGACATGGGGGACATGGGGACATTGGGGACATTGGGGACATGGGACATTGGGGACATGGGGACATTGGGGACATGGGGACATTGGGGACATTGGGGACATGGGGACGCTGTGCCACGCCCCGCACTCGGCACAGTGCCGGGCAGCACGGGGGTCCCTGTCCAGCGGGAACCGCCTGGGGACACGGGACATGGGGACATTGGGGACATTGGGGACATAGGGACACTGGGGACACTGGGGACATGGGGACGCTGTGCCACGCCCCGCACTCGGCACAGTGCCGGGCACAGCGCGGGTCCCTGTCCAGCGGGAACCACCTGGGGACAGGGGACATGGGACATGGGGACATGGGGACATTGGGGATATGGGGGTCATGGGGACATGGGGACACTGGGGACATTGGGGACATGGGGACATTGGGGATATTTGGGACATTGGGGACTTTTTGGGACATGGGGACATTGGGACATGGGGGACACTGGGGACATGGGGACACGGGACATGGGGACATTGGGGACATGGGGACATTTGGGACACCTCCAGGGACATGGGGACATTGGGACATTGGGGACATTGGGGACATGGGGACGCTGTGCCACGCCCGCACTCGGCACAGTGCCGGGCAGCACGGGGTCCCTGTCCAGCGGGAACCACCTGGGGACACGGGACATTGGGGACATGGGGACATTGGGGACACTGGGGACATGGGGACATGGGGAAATTGGGGACACTGGGGACATTGGGGACATGGGGACATTGGGGATATGGGGACATTGGGGACACCGCCAGGGACATGGGGACATTGGGACATTGGGGACATTGGGGACACCTCCAGGGACATGGGGGACATTTGGGACATTGGGACATTGGGGACATGGGGACACTGGGGACATGGGGACATTGGGGACATTTGGGACACTGGGGTCATGGGGACATCCCCAGAGACATTGGGACACCCTCAGGAATATTGGGGACACTGGGGACATGGGGGCACACTGTGACACCCCCAGGGACATGGAGGACATGGGGACATTGGGGACAATGTGACCCCCCAGGACACGATGTCACCCCAAACCCTTGGGGACATGCCAACCCCCAAATCCCCCCAGAACACAAGGTCACCCCAACCCTGCAGGACACGATGCCACCCTGAGCCCCCAGGGACACGATGTCCCCTTGGTGCTGTCCCTGTGCCCCATTATCCCCACTGTCCGTGTCCCTGCTGTGCCCACTGTCCCCATTGTCCCCTCTGTCCCCAGCGTCCCCACTGTCCTGTGGTGTCCTCACTGTCCCCACAGTCCCTGCTATCCCCTTTGTCCCCAGAGTCCCCCATGTCCCAGCATCCCCACTGTCCCATGGTGTCCCCACAGTCTCCAGGTCCCCAATGTCCCCATGGTCCCCAATGTCCCCACTATGTCCAGTGTCCCTGCTGTCCCCAATGTCCCCACTGTCCCCAATGTCCCCACTGTCCTCAGTGTCCCCACTATCCCCAATGTCCCCACGGTCCCCAATGCCCCCACTGTCCTGTGGTGTCCCCACTGTCCCCACTGTCCCCACTATCCTCAGTGTCCCCAATGCCCCTGCTGTCCTGTGGTGTCCCCAATGTCCCCACAGTCCCCAATGTCCCCACTGTCCCCAATGTCCCCACGGTCCCCAATGCTCCCAATGTCCTGTGGTGTCCCCACTGTCCCCAATGTCCCCACTGTCCCCAATGCCCCTGCTGTCCTGTGGTGTCCCCAATGTCCCCACAGTCCCCAATGTCCCCACTGTCCCCAATGTCCCCACTGTCCCCAATGTCCCCACGGTCCCCAATGCTCCCAATGTCCTGTGGTGTCCCCACTGTCCCCAATGTCCCCAATGTCCCCACTGTCCCCAATGCTCCCAATGTCCTGTGGTGTCCCCACTGTCCCCAATGTCCCCACTATCCTCAGTGTCCCCAATGCCCCTGCTGTCCTGTGGTGTCCCCAGTGTCCCCAATGTTCCTGCTGTCCCCGCTGCCCCCACTGTCCAGTGGTGTCCCCGCTGCCCCCACTGTCCTGTGGTGTCCCCACTGTCCCCAGGTGTCCCCACCTGTGGCGCCCCCCGCAGCGCGTGCAGCCCATGGCGTCCATGGCGTCCCTGAGCTCCTCCTGCAGCCGGCCCAGGAACGCGCCCAGCGCCCGCGCCAGCTCCCCCTGCGCCAGCTGCTTCCTGAGAAAACAGGGTTAGAGACCAAAAAACGGGATTGGCACCCCAAAAAACGGGATTGGCACCCCAAAAAATGGGATTGGCACCCCAAAAAATGGGATGTATGGCCCTAAAAATCAGAATTACGGCCCCAAAACGCGCCCTGTACCCGCGCCAGCTCCCCCTGCGCCAGCTGCTTCCTGAGAAATGGGAATTACAGACCAAAATATGGGATTGGCACCCAAAAAACGGGATTGGCACCCCAAAAAACGGGATTGGCACCCCAAAAAATGGGATGTATGGCCCTAAAAATCAGAATTATAGTCCCAAAACGCACTGCGGGGGGCGCCAGCTCCCCCTGCGCCAGCTGCTTCCTGAAAAAATAGGGTTAGAGACCAAAATCTGGGGTTGGCACCCCAAAATCTGCAAGTGGCACCCCAAAAAATGGGATATATGTCCCTAAAAATCAGAATTATAACCCAAAAACCCACCCAGCGCTCACGCCAGCTCCCCCTGCGCCAGCTGCTTCCTGAGAAAACAGGGTTAGAGACCAAAATATGGGATTGGCACCCTGAAAAATGGGATTGGCACCCCAAAAACAGGATTGGCACCCCAAAAATGGGATGTATGGCCCTAAAATCAGAATTACGGCCCAAAACCCACCCCAGCGCCCGCGCCAGCTCCCCCCGCGCCCAGCTGCTTCCTGAGAAAACAGGGTTAGAGACCAAAAACGGGATTGGCACCCCGAAAACGGGATTGGTACCCCAAAAACGGAATTGGCACCCCCGAAAAATGGGATGTATGGCCCTAAAAATCAGAATTACGGCCCCAAAACGCGCCCAGCGCCCGCGCCAGCTCCCCCTGCGCCAGCTGCTTCCTGAGAAAACAGGGTTAAAGACCAAAAAACGGGATTGGCACCCCAAAAATGGGATTGGCACCCCAAAACGGGATGGGCACCCCAAAAATGGGATTGGCACCCCAAAAATGGGAATTATAACCCAAAATGCTCCCAGCACCGCTGCCAGCTCCTCCTGCGCCAGCTGCTTCCTGAGAAATGGGAATTACAGACCAAAATATGGGATTGGCACCCCAAAAACGGGATTGGCACCCCAAAAATGGGATTGGCACCCCAAAAATGGGATGTATGGCCCTAAAATCAGAATTATAACCCAAAACCCACACAGCCCGCGCCAGCTCCCCCTGTGCCAGCTGCTTTCTGAGAAATGGGAATTACAGACCAAAATATGGGATTGGCACCCCAAAAAACGGGATTGGCGCCCCAAAATCTGCGACTGGCAGCCCAAAAATGGGATTGGCACCCCAAAAAATGGGAATTACAGCCCCAAAAACCCACCCAGCGCCCACGCCAGCTCCTCCTGCGCCAGCTGCTTCCTGAAAACGGGAATTACCCCAAAACCGGGGGTCCTGTGCCCTAAAAACCAGAATTCACACCCCAAGAATGTTTTTTTTCACCCCAAACTCACGTCTCGTACTCGCGGCGCCTCTCGGGGCTGCTCACCCGCTCCCAGCCCGCCCCAAAAACCAGAATTCCCACCCCCAAAAACGGGAATTCACACTCCAAAAACCGGGATTCACACCTCAAAAACCGGGATTCACACCTCAAAAAACGGGAATTCACATCCAAAAACCAGGATTCACACCTCAAAAATCGGGAATTCCCACCCCAAAAAACGGGATTCACACCCCCAAGACCGGGATTCCCACCCCAAAACCAGGATTCACACCCCAAAAACGGGATTCCCACCCCAAAACCGGGGGTCCCGTGCCCTAAAACCCGGGATTCACACCCCCAAAATGTTTTTTCGCCCCAAACTCACGTCTCGTACTCGCGGCGCCTCTCGGGGCTGCTCACCTGCTCCCAGCCCGCCCCCAAAAACCAGAATTCACACCCCAAAACTGGGATTCACACTCCAAAAACCGGGAATTCACACCCCAAAACTGGGATTCACACCCCAAAAAACGGGAATTCACATCCCAAAAACCGGGATTCACACCACAAAAACCGGGATTCACACCACAAAAAGCGGATTCACACCACAAAAAGCGGGATTCCCACCACAAAAACCGGGAATTCACATCCCAAAAACTGGGATTCACACCCCAAAAACGGAGATTCACACCCCAAAAAACGGGATCCACACCCTAAAAAAATGGGAATTCACACCCCAAAAACGGGATTCACACCCCAAAAACCGGGATTCACACCCCAAAAATCGGGAATTCACATCCCAACACCGGGATTCCCACCCCAAAAACCAGGATTCCCACCCCAAAAATGGGAATTCCCACCCCAAAACCGGGATTCCCACCCCAAAAAACGGGAATAACTCACGTCTCGTACTCGCGGCGCCTCTCGGGGCTGCTCACCCGCTCCCAGCCCGCCCGCAGCACCTTGAACGCCGCCTCCGCCCGGGGGTCGCGGCTCTTGTCGGGGTGCACCTGCCGAGACACGGCCCGGGAGGGGTCCCGCGCTGTCCCCGCCATGTCCCCAACCCCCGGTGGCAGCGTCCCCAACACCCACCAGCACCGCCAGCCGCCGGTACGCCCGCCGCAGCTCCGCGTCGCTGGCCGTGGGCTCCACGCCGAGCACCCGGAACGGGTCCAGCTCCTCCTCGGCCACTTGAGCCATGGCCACCAAACGTGTCACCTCCTGCTCGCCATCACCCGCGGAGCGGCTCGGCCGCCGCCGCAGCCGCTCGCCCAGCAGCTCCCGGCAGCGGCGGAGCCCCGCGGAGCCCCGGCGGAGGGAGGAGCGGAGCCCCCCGAGGATGAGGAGGAGGAGGAGGAGGAGCAGCGCCAGCAGAGCGCCGAGCAGCCGCAGGCACAGCGCGACCCCCGCGCGGGCCACCCGCAGCGACGCTCGCTGTCCCCTCTCGTTGTCGCCGAGCTCCGAGTCGGGCTCGTCGTGGCGCTGTCGCGGTCGCCGCCGCGCTCTCCGCGTGTCGCCGGTGCCCTCCGGGGCTGCGCGGTGGCGGCAGCCGAGGCCGCACGGGATGTCGCGGGTGGGGCTCGGGGGAGCGGCGGGGGGACCCCGGCAGCGGCAGCGACCCCCGGGGGTGGGGACAGTGTCGGGGCTGGGGGCACCTCCAGGGTTGGGGACACTCCCGGTGTTGGGGACACTATCAGGGCTGGGGACACTCCCGGTGTTTGGGATAGCCCCGGGGCTGGCGACACCCGCAGGGGTGGGGACATCGCCGGGGTTGGTGACACTCCCGGGGCTAAGGACACCCTCAGGGCTGGGGACATTCCTGGGGTTGGGGACACCACCAGGGCTGGTGACACTCCCGGGGCTGGGGACATTCCTGGGGTTGGTGACACTCCAGGAGTTGGGGACATTCCCGGGACTGGGGACACCACCAGGGCTGGTGACATTCCTGGGGTTGGGGACATCCCCGGGACTGGGAACGCCACCGGTGTTGGGGACACTCCCGGGGCTGGCGGTACCCGCAGGGTTGGGGACATTCCTGGGGTTGGTGACACTTCTGGTGTTGGGGACACTCCCGGGGCTGTCGACACCCCCAGGGTGGGGACACCGGGATTGGGGACACCGGGGTTGGGGACACCGGGGTTAGGGACACCGGGGTTAGGGACACCGGGGCTGGGGACACGGGGTTCTGGGGACATCCCCAGAGTTGGGGACACCGGGACTGGGGACACGGGGTTCGGGGACATCCCCAGGGTTGGGGACACCGGGGCTGGGGACAGCGGGATTGGGGACACCGGGACTGGGGACATCCCCAGAGTTGGGGACATCCCCGGGGTTGGGGACACGGGGTTCGGGGACATCCCCAGGGTTGGGGACACGAGGGTCGCGCTCGCCGCTCCGGTCGCCGCCCGTCGCGCCGGGGGTGGTGGCGCCGGTGGCACCGCGGGGGCGGCCGCAGGTCCCGTTCCAGGCGGCGCCGCCGGAGCCGCCCCCGGGCACGGCCCGGTACCGGGGCTGCTCCATCGCACCGGGGTCAGGTCACGGCCATCCCTGCGACAGCGGCGACAGCGGCGACAGCGGGTCAGCACCGCGGAACCGGCGCGGGACACCCCGGAATGGAACCGGGACCCCCAACCGAACCTCGGGACACCCCAGAGTGGAACCGGGAACCCCGATCGACCCCCAGGGATCCCGAAATTGGGTCCCGGGACCTCCCGGACGCTCGGAGCGGCTCTCGGAACCCCGGTACCGGGGGGATTCGGGACTCACCAGCCGGTACCGGAGGGGATCGGGGGGTGTTAAGGACTCACCGCACCGGTACCGGGGGATCTGGGACTCACCAGCCGGTACCGGAGGGATCGGGGGTGTTAAGGACTCACCGCACCGGTACCGGGGATTCGGGATTCACCAGCCGGTACCGGGGGATTCGGGACTACCGCGCCGGTACCGGGAGGATTCGGGATTCACCAGCCGGTACCGGGGGATGTTCAGGACTCACCAGCCGGTACCGGGAGGATTCAGGATTCACCACCCGGTACCGGGGGATGTTCAGGACTCACCACGCCGGTACCGGGGGATGCTCGGGACTCACCAGCCGGTACCGGGAGGGATCAGGGGGATGTTCAGGACTCACCACGCCGGTACCGGGGGATATTCAGGACTCACCAGCCGGTACCGGGAGGGGTCAGGGGATGTTCAGGACTCACCACGCCGGTACCGGGGATATTCAGGACTCACCACGCCGGTACCGGCGGGGGGTCGCGCCGCCGCCCCCCCCGGGTCCCCTCACGGCCGCACTTCCGCTTTCCGCCCGCCGCTGCACTGGCCACGCCCACTTCCGGGGTGGGGCAGCACGCGAGAGCGTCACGGGCGCAGTCCTTAAAAGGCAATGGCCACGCCCCTTAACGGCACGAGCCGGTCCCTAAACGGTCGTGGCCACGCCCCCTGATGAGACGCCAATCAAGCCTGAAATCTGCATAGCCACGCCCCGAATGGTACGGACAAGCCCCTTAAGGATGTAATTAACATTAAATCTGCATAGCCACGCCCCTAAACTGTTATGGACACGCCCCTTAAAGGGGCAACGCTTCTTAAAGGGGTAACGGCGCCGTCCCGTCAGTCTGGTGCCTCCCCAGTGCTCCCAGTGCCCCTCCCAGTGCTCCCAGTTCCCTTCCCAGTTCTCCCAGTGCTCCCAGTTCCCCTTCCGAGTTCCCTCAGTGCCCTCCCAGTTCCCCTTCCCAGTTCTCCCAGTGCCCCCATTGCTCCCTGCTCTCCCAGTGCCCCCCATTGCTCCCAGTTCTCCCCAGTGCAGCCCCAGTGCTCCCAGTTCCCCTTCCCAGTTCTCCCAGTGCCCCCATTGCTCCCTGCTCTCCCAGTGCCCCCTCCTAGTGCCCTCCCAGTGCTCCCAGTTCGTCTTCCCATTGCTCCCTGTTCCAGTGCCCCTCCCAGTTCTCCCAGTGCTCCTCCCAGTGCTCCCAGTTCTCCCAGTGCCCCCCCAGTGCTCCCAGTGCTCCGCCAGTGCCCCCTCCTAGTGCCCTCCCAGTGCTCACAGCTCCCCTTCCCAGTTTCCTCAGTGCCCTCCAGTGCTCCCAGTTCTCCCAGTGCCCTCCCAGCACTCCCAGTGCTCCCCAGTTCTCCCAGTGCTCCCTCCCAGTGCTCCCAGTTCCTCTTCCCATTGCTCCCTGTTCTCCCAGTTCCTTCTCCCAGTGCTCCCAGTTCTCCCAGTGCCCCCCAGTGCTCCCCCCAAGTGCTCCCAGTTTCCTCAGTGCCCCTCCAGTGCTCCCAGTTTCCTCAGTGCCCCTCCCAGTACTCCCAGTTTGGAGTCTCCAAGCTCCACCCAAACCCTCCGGGACCCCCGAATTTCCCTGGGGGGGTCTCCTGAACCCCCAAATCCCCCAAATTCCCCCCGGGGGGTCTCCCAACAATCCCGACCCCCCCTGTTGGGTCACTGCTCTTTTATTCCTGCACCGTTTTTAAAAATAAAAGCAAAAAAAAAAAAAAAAAGACAAAAAGAGAAAATTTGGGGTGGGGGCTGCAACACAGAGGGGGAGGGGACACGGGGGGGGGTTGGGGGGCACGGCCCCTTTTTGTGGTTTTTTTGTTTTTTTGTTTTTTGTTTTTTTTTCCACTGTCCCCTATTTAAATCCCATTAAAAACCAGGAGTGACCTGAACCCAAAAAAAGGAAAAAAAAATTGTGGAGAAAAAGAAAAAAAAATTGAAAAATTAAAAAAAAACCCCCAAAATAAAACAAAACAAACCAAAAAATCTCAAAAAGAAATTAGTAAAATAAAATGGAAGGGTAAAAGAGAAAAAAAGAAAATAACCAAAAAAATCAATAAAATAAAGGAGAAATAGAAAGAAACTAAAATAACTCGAAAATCAATAAAATAAAAAATAAAATAATGAAAAAAATCAGTAAAATAAAATAAGCAAAAAAATGAAGTTAAAGTGAAATAACTAAAAAAAATTAACTCAAATATCAATGAAATAAATAAGTGACCAAAAAGCCAACAAAATAAAATAAACAAAAAAAAATTAAAATGAAAGAAGCGAAAAAAGAAATTAAAAGAAAATGACCCAAAAAAAGAAAAAATGAAATTAAAATAATGCAGAAATCAATAAAACAAATAAAACAATAAAAGAATCAATAAAGTGAAATAAACCAATAAATCAACCAAATAAAAGAAAATAACCCAAGGAATTAATCAAATAAAAAACACAAATAAAATAACAACAAAATAAAAGAAGTAAATGGGGGAAAAATAAAAAAAAATTGAAAAAAAAAGGAAAAAATGGAAAAAAATGGAAATAAATGGAAAAAAAATGGAAAAAAAAAGGAAAACAGTGTGAAAAAAATTGGAAAAAATTGAAAAAAAAAGAAACAAAATGGCAAAAAATTGAAAAAAAAATTGGGAAAAATGGGGAAAAAAAGGGGAAAAATTCAGAAAAAAATCAGAAAAAAAAATTTAAAAAAAGGAAAAAAAAATCAGAAAAAAAATCGGAAAAAACCCGAAAAAAACCAGAAAAAATTTGAAAAAAAACAGAAAATAAATCAGAAAAAAATGAAAAAAATCAGAAAATAAATCAGAAAAAAATGAAAAAAAAATCAGAAAAAAATCGAAAAAAATCGGAAAGAAAAAAAATCGGAAAAAAATCAGAATAAAATCAAAAAAATGGAAAAAAATCGAAAAAGAATCAGAAAAAAATGAAAAAAATCAGAAAAAAATCGAAAAAAACAGGAAAAAAATCAGAATAAAATGGAAAAAAAATCAGAATAAAATGGAAAAAAATCAGAAAAAAATGAAAAAAAATCAGAATAAAATGGAAAAAAACCAGAAAAAAATGGGAAAAAAATCAGAAAAAAATCGAAAAAAAACAGAAAAAAATCAGAATAAAATAAAAAAAAGGAGGAAAAAAAATTTTTAAAAAACCAACCAAAATCCCCCCAAAAAAATCACCCTCCCCCCCAGCCTACGAGTCCAGCTCCAAGCCCCTGAGTTCCTCCTCCAGCGCTTTCCTCCTGCCCAGCTTCTCCAGCTGCTCCTTGGTGGGCTGGGGGATGGCGCCGCCCTCCAGGCGCTGCCGCAGCTCCTCCACCTGCCGCAGCTTCTTCCTCAGGCTCTTGATGCGCCGGCTCCTCTCGGCGCTGCTGCAATCCGCGTTTTCCCGGCTTTTTTCCCCTCCCTTTTCTCCCTCTGTCCCTCCTCCTCCGTTGTCTCCTCCTCCTCCTCCTCCTCCTCCGCCCAAGGAGATTTTTTCCAGCGCCGCGCTCAGTCCGTCCCCCCGTCGCTCTCCCGATCTTTTTCCTGCTGTTGTTTCCTTTTCTCTTTGCGTTTCAGGTTCCTCCGGGCGGTTTTGGATAAAGCTGGGGAGGGGTCGCAGCCCTCGGGTCGTCCCGGGGTCCCTCGGCTCGATGGGGATGGGCTGGGCTCGGGGTTTAAGCCTGGGGAAGTTCGGGTTTGCTCCGGAAGAATTTCACGTATTTGTTCTCGTAGCTGCGGTGGGAATTTGAAAAAAATAATAAATAAAAGAAAAAGGGGTAAGGGGGGTTTGGGGAGGGGGTCGTGGAGGGGTTTTGGGGGTGTCTGGAGGGGTTTGGGGGTGTCTGGATGGGACAAGAGGGGTTTTGGGGAGCTTCTGAAGGGGTTTTGGGGGTGTCTGGAGGGGTTTGGGGGTGTCTGGATGGGACAGGAGGGGTTTGAGGAGGTCCTGGAAGGGTCTGGGGGAGTCCTGGAGGGGATGACAGGGGATTGGGGGAGGTCCTGGAAGGGTTTGGGGGTGTCTGGATGGGACAGGAGGGGTTTGAGGAGGTCCAGGAAGGATTTGGGGGTGTCTGGAGGGGTTTGGGGTGGTTTAGAGGGGGTTTGGAGGGGATGGGAGGGGTTTTGGGGAGCCCCTGAAGGGGTTTTTGGGGGTGTCTGGAGGGGTTTGGGGGTGTCTGGATGGGACAAGAGGGGTTTTGGGGAGCTTCTGGAAGGGGTTTTGGGGGTGTCTGGAGGGATCTGGGGTGGTTTAGAGGGGTTTGGAGGCGATGGGAGGGGTTTGGGGGGTCGGAGGGGTTTGGGGGTGTCTGGAGGGGTCTGGGGGTAACAGGAGGGGGTCTGGGGGTAGTTTAGAGGGGAGAGGAGGGGTCTTGGGGATATCCTGGAGGGATTTGGGGTGTCTGGAGAGGACAGGAAGGGTTTGGAGATCCTGGAAGGGGTTTTGGGGGTGTCTGGATGGGGCAGGAGAGGTTTGGGGAGGTCCTGGAAGGGTTTGGGGGTGTCTGGATGGGACAGGAGGAGTTGGGAGAGTCCTGGAGGGGTCTGGGAGGTCCTGGAAGGGTTTGGGGGTGTCTGGAGGGGTTTGGGGGTGTCTGGAGGGGTTTGGGGGTGTCTGGAGAGGACAGGAGGGGCTTGGAGGTCCTGGAAGGGGTTTTGGGGGTGTCTGGAGGGGACAGGAGGGGTTTGAGGAGGTCCTGGAAGGGTTTGGGGGTGTCTGGATGGGATCTGGGGTGGTTTAGAGGGGTTTGGAGGGGATGGGAGGGGTTTTGGGAGCCCCTGAAGGGGTTTTGGGGTGTCTGGAGGGGTTTGGGGGTGTCTGGATGGGACAAGAGGGTTTAGGGACCCTCCCCAGGCTCCTGAGGACCCCCAGGACCCTTCCCCAGGCTCCCCCAGCCCCCCACTCACACGGGCACCTCCTCCTGGGGCACGTAGCCCTCCTTGACCCGGCGCTGCTTCCGCCAGGTGCCGTCCGGCCGCTGCGTGGACGGGATGTAACGGCCTGGGGACACAGGGACAGCGTGGGGACAGAGCGGGGACATGGGGACAGCAGGGACAGCGTGGGGACAGAGCGGGACACGGGGACAGCGTGGGGACACGGGGACAGCAGGGACAGCGTGGGGACAGAGCAGGGACAGCGTGGGGACAGAGTGGGGACATGGGGACAGCAGGGACAGCGTGGGGACAGAGCGGGACATGGGGACAGCAGGGACAGCGTGGGGACAGAGCAGGGACAGAGCAGGGACAGAGCGGGACATGGGGACACAGGGACAGCGTGGGGACAGAGCAGGGACACGGGGACAGAGTGGGGACAGAGTGGGACACGGGGACAGCGTGGGGACAGAGCGGGACACGGGGACAGAGCAGGGACAGAGTGGGGACAGAGCAGGGACAGAGCAGGGACAGAGTGGGGACAGTGGGGACACAGGGACAGCGTGGGGACAGAGCAGGGACAGCGTGGGGACAGAGCAGGACACGGGGACAGCGTGGGGACAGAGCGGGGACACGGGGACAGCAGGGACAGTGTGGGGACAGAGCGGGACCCGGGGACAGCGTGGGGACAGAGCAGGGACAGCGTGGGGACAGAGCGGGGACACGGGGACAGCGTGGGGACACGGGGACACAGGGACAGCGTGGGGACAGAGCGGGACACGGGGACAGCAGGGACAGCGTGAGGACAGCAGGGACAGCGTGGGGACACGGGGACAGCAGGGACAGCGTGGGGACAGAGCGGGACATGGGGACAGCAGGGACAGCGCGGGGACAGCAGGGACAGCGCGGGACAGCAGGGACAGCGTGGGGACAGAGCGGGACACGGGGACAGCAGGGACAGAGTGGGGACATGGGGATAACAGGGACAGCGTGGCGGACAGAGAAGGGACAGAGTGGGGACACAGGGACAGCGTGGGGACAGAGCAGGGACATGGGGACAGCAGGGACAGCAGGGACAGAGCGGGACAGAGCGGGACACGGGGACAGTGTGGGACATGGGGACAGCATGGGGACAGAGCGGGACACGGGGACAGCGTGGGGACATGGGGACACCAGGGACAGCGTGGGGACAGTGTGGGGACAGTGTGGGGACAGAGCAGGGACACGGGGACAGCAGGGACAGAGTGGGACATGGCGACAGCAGGGACAGCGTGGGGAGAGAGCGGGACACGGGGACAGCAGGGACAGCGTGGGGACAGCGTGGGGACATGGGGACAGTGTGGGGACAGCGTGGGGACAGAGCGGACACGGGGACAGTGTGGGGACAGCAGGGACAGAGTGGGGACATGGGGACACCAGGGACAGTGTGGGGACAGTGAGGGGACACTCTGGGGACATGGGGACACCATGGGGACACTGAGGGGACACCGTGGGGACACCCTGGGGACACCGTGGGGACACTGAGGGGACAGCAGGGGGCTCCAGGACACAGCCAGGGTCAGTAGGGGGGACATGGGGACACCCTGGGGACACTGAGGGGACACCGTGGGGACACCCTGGGGACATCACAGGGACATGGGGACACTGAGGGACACTGAGGGGACACCTCGGATACCGGGGGACCCTGACAGCCCAAAACCCCCCAGGACCCCCCTGGGACATTCCCAGGACCCCCAGGGCCACCCCAAAACCACCTCAGAGACCCCCCCAAATCCAACCCCCTCAGAGACCCCAAAACCCTCACGGAGACCCCAAAATCCCCTCCCAAAGACCCCAAAACCCTCAGGGGGGACCCCAAACCCTCACGGGGACCCCAAAATCTCCCCCAAAGACCCCAAAATCCTCAGGGGGACCCCCAGAAACCTCACGGGGACCCCAAAATCCCTCCCCAAAGACCCCAAAACCCTCACGGGGACCCCAAAACCTCACGGGGACCCCCCACGACCCCTCCCCAAAAATCTCGGAGCCCCCTCCATCCCCCTCACGGGGGTCCTGTCCCCTCCCCAACCCGCCTTTGGCCATTCCTGACCCCAAACCCCTCAGAGACCCCCAAAATCCCCCACTAGAGACCTCAAAACCTCACGGGGACCCTCACGACCCCTCCCCAAAAACTTCAGTGAGCCCCCCAGGCCCCTCACGGGGGTCTCGCCCCTTCTGCCACTCCTGACCCCAAAACCCCCTCAGAGACCCCAAAACCTCTCAGAGACCCCAAACCCGCCCCCTAAAAGACCCCAAAACCCTCACGGGAACCCCCACGACCCCTCCCCAAAAAATCTCAGGGATCTCCCCAGGCTCCTCACGGGGTCTCGCCCCCTCCGGCCATTCCCGACCCCAAACCCCTCAGAGACCCCAAAATCCCCCCATTAGAGACCCCAAACCCTCACGAGGACCCCCACGACCCCTCCCCAAAAACCCCCCTCAGAAACCTCAGCGCCCCCCCCATCCCCTCACGGGGGGTCCCACCCCTCCTCACCCCCCCCCTTGGGCCCTTCCCGACCCCGCGGTCCCCGCGCGGCTCTGGGGGGGATCCCGGGGGGTCTCGGGGGGGTCCCGGAGCGCCCCCAGCCCGCGCGGGCTCCCCCCCGCGCTCACCGGTCTCGTCCGTCACATAGGGCGTCGCCATCTTTGCGCGCGCGCGCCGCCGGGGCCGCCCCGGAAGTGACGCAAAGGCGGCGGCGGCGCGCGCGGGGCGTGGCCAAAAGCGCCATACACGGAACTACAATATGTGGGCGGGGCTAAAAGCGGAAGTTGTGTCTTAATGTGGCAAAGGGGCGGGTTATTTCTTATTATGGAGATTAGAGGGCGTGGTCAATATCGACGATGGGTTTGTTAATATGCAAATTAAGGGGCGTGGCCGTTGATTTAAATGGGAAATGTGGTGGGTGGTCATTAAGGGGGCGTGGTCATTTGTTGTATGTAAATTAGAGGGCGTGGTCCTAAAAGAAAGCGATTTTAATTAATATGCAAATTAGATCGGATGGACATTTTATATGGAAATTAGTGGGCGTGGTCAAAAGGAGGAGGTGGTCCTTCATTAATATGTAAATTAGAGGGCGCGGTCCTAAAAGAAAGTGATCTTTAATTAATATGCAAATTAGATAGGATGGTTATTGTATATTGAAATTTGTGGGCGTGGTCAAATGGTGGAGATGATGTCGTTTATATGTAAATTAGGGGCGTGGCCAACATGTAGAAAGCACGGGTTAATTAATATGGTAATTAGGGGCATGGTCAGTTATTAGAATGGGAATTGCAAAGTCAAAATTGATGTGTGACCATATATGGAATATGTAAATTAGGGGGCGTGGTCTTTGCTTTATATGGTAATGTGGGTGTGGTCGTTGGCAGATATGGAAATTGGGGTGTGGTCAAATAAGATCTTTAATTAATATGTAAATTTGGGGGTGTGGCCACAGGTTGTGGTGTTGGGGTCTCACCACTCGGGGCTCCCCCTGAGACACCCCCGGCCCCCAAAATTCATCCAGGAGCCCCAAAATTCATCCAGGAGCCTCAAAATCCACCCCGACCCCCAAAATCCAACCAGGGGGCCCCAAAATCCACCCAGGAGCCGCAAAATCCACCAAGGAGCCCCCAAAATCCATCCAGGACCCCCCAAAATCCACCCAGGAGCCCTAAAATCCACCCAGGACCCCCCAAAATCCACCCTGACCCCCCAAAATCCATCCAGGACGCCCCAAAATCCACCAAGGAGCCCCAAAATCCATCCAGGACCCCCCAAAATCCACCCAGGAGCCCCCAAAATTCATCCAGGACCCCCAAAATTCACCCAGGGCCCCCTAAAATTCACCCAGGAGCCCCAAAATCCACCCCAGGAGCCCCCAAAATCCACCCAGGACCCCCAAAACCCACCCAGGACCCCCCAATCTCCCCTTCAGACCCTTCTAAAGTCCCCCAAAAGCCACACAGAACCCCCTAAAACCCACCCAAGACCCCCTGAAAACCCACCCCAGGACCCCCCAAACTCCTGAAACCCCACGCCTCAGACCCCCCTAAATCCCCCATTCCCCAGGACCCCCAAAACCCCCCTCATCCCACCCTCAGACCCCTCTAAATCCTCCCAAAACCCACCCAGGACCCCCCAAAACTCCCCCTCATCCCACCCTCAGACCCCTCTAAATCCCCCCAAAACCCACCCAGGACCCCCCAAAACCCCCCTCATCCCCCACCTCAGACCCCTCTAAATCCCCCCAAAACCCACCCAGGACCCCCAAAAACCCCCTCATCCCACCCTCAGACCCCTCTAAATCCCCCCAAAACCCACCCAAGACCCCCCAAATCACCCCCAGACCCCCCAAATCACACACGGAGCCAGATCCACGGGCACATCTGAGCCTTTAATCTCGGTGTCACCGAGGCCACCACGCGTGTCCCCAACCCCTCCCTGCTCCGGGGGGTCTGGGGGCTCGGGCCACGCCCGGGGGGTTTGGGGGCTGTTTTTGGGGTGGGGGTCCCTAGACGGAGTGTCCCCGGAGGAGGGGGCTGCTCTCGCCGCTCGGGGCCCCTCCCAGGGCGCGTTGGAGCAGCCGCCGCACGGTGACACTTAAGGGGACAGCCAGGCGCGGGGCCGGGCGGCGGACAGCGCGGGGGACAGCGCGGGGGACAGCGCGGTGTACTTGACTCGTCTGGGGGACACGGGGGGACACGGGGAGCACGGTGTCACCTCCAGCCGTGTGGGGTGGCCCCAACCCCACAGTGTCACCTCCATCCTATACAGAGTGTCCCCAGTGTCCCCAACCCCACAGTGTCACCTCCCAGCCCACAGTGTCACCTCCACTCTATAGAGAGTGTCCCCAATGTCCCCAACCCCACAGTGTCCCAAACCCCACGGTGTCATCTCCACTCTATAGTGTCCCCAATGTCCCCAACCCCATAAGGAGTGTCCCCAACCCCACAGTGTCACCTCAGCCCTGTAGAGTGTGTCCCCAATGTCCCCAACCCCACAGTGTCACCTCCCAGCCCACGGTGTCACCCTCCAGCCGTGTGGGGTGGCCCCAACCCCACAGTGTCACCTCAGCCCTGTAGAGTGTGTCCCCAATGTCCCCAACCCCATAAGGAGTGTCCCCAACCCCACAGTGTCACCTCCCAGCCCGCAGTGTCACCTCCACCCCATAGGGAGTGTCCCCAATGTCCCCAACCCCACAGTGTCACCTCAGCCCTATAGAGAGTGTCCCCAATGTCCCCAAACCCACAGTGTCACCTCCCAGCCCACGGTGTCACTCTCCAGCAGTGTGGGGTGGCCCCAACCCCACAGTGTCACCTCAGCCCTGTAGAGTGTGTCCCCAATGTCCCCAACCCCAAAGGAGTGTCCCCAACCCCACAGTGTCACCTCCACCCCATGGTGTCACCTCCACTCTATAGAGAGTGTCCCCAATGTCCCCAACCCCATAGGGAGTGTCCCCAATGTCCCCAACCCCACAGTGTCACCTCCACTCTATAGAGAGTGTCCCCAATGTCCCCAACCCCACAGTGTCACCTCCACTCTATAGAGAGTGTCCCCAATGTCCCCAACCCCACAGTGTCACCTCTCACCCGACGGTATCAACTCCACTCTATAGAGAGTGTGTCCCCAATGTCCCCAATCCCACAGTGTCACCTCCCAGCCCACAGTGTCACTCTCAGCCCTGTAGAGTGTGTCCCCAATGTCCCCAACCCCATAAGGAGTGTCCCCAACCCCACAGTGTCACCTCAGCCCTGTAGAGTGTGTCCCCAATGTCCCCAACCCCACAGTGTC
The DNA here is from genome assembly GCA_034336685.1 of Luscinia luscinia. Classification (NCBI taxonomy): domain Eukaryota; kingdom Metazoa; phylum Chordata; class Aves; order Passeriformes; family Muscicapidae; genus Luscinia; species Luscinia luscinia. The sequence continues at coordinate 37,116 of JAKWBO010000101.1, forward strand.
ACCTCAGCCCTTTAGAGAGTGTCCCAAATGTCCCCAACCCCACAGTGTCACCTTTACCCCATGGTGTCACCTCCACTCTATAGAGAGTGTCCCCAACTCCACGGTGTCACACAAACCTATAGAGAGTGTCCCCAATGTCCCCAACCCCACAGTGTCACCTCCCAGCCCACAGTGTCACCTCCACCCCATAGAGTGTGTCCCCAATGTCCCCAACCCCACAGTGTCACTCTCCCAGCCCACGGTGTCACCTCCACCCCATAGAGTGTGTCCCCAATGTCCCCAACCCCACAGTGTCACCTCAGCCCTGTAGAGAGTGTCCCCAATGTCCCCAACCCCATAAGGAGTGTCCCCAACCCCACGGTGTCACCCAAACCCGTAGAGAGTGTCCCTGATGTCCCCAACCCTATAGTGTCACCCAAACCCAGAGGGAGTGTCCCCAATGTCCCCAACCCCACAGTGACACCTCAACCCTATAAGAGAGTGTCCCCAACCCCACGGTGTCACCCGACCCCATAGGGAATGTCCCCAATGTCCCCTCACCCCTGACCCCTCCCTGGGTCCCCAGTGCCCCCAGTGTCCCCAGTGTCCCCAATGTCCCCAATGTCCCAATGTCCCAATGTCCCCAGTGTCCCTAGTGTCCCAGTGCCCCAATGTCCCCAGTGTCCCCAGTGCCCCCAGTGCCCCAATGTCCCAGTGCCCCCAGTGCCCCCAGTGCCCCAATGTCCCCAGTGTCCCCAGTGCCCCAAATGTCCCCAGTGTCCCCAATGTCCCCAGTGCCCTCAGTGCCCCCAGTGTCCCAGTGCCTCCAGTGTCCCAGTATCCCCAGTGTCCCCAGTGTCCCCAGTGCCCCCAGTGCCCCAATGTCCCCAGTGTCCCCAGTGTCCCCAATGTCCCCAGTGTCCCAGTGCACCCAGTGTCCCAATGCCCCCAGTGCCCCAGTGTCCCCAGTGTCCCAGTGCCCCCAATGTCCCCAGTGCCCTCAGTGCCCCCAGTGTCCCAGTGCCTCCAGTGTCCCAGTGTCCCCAGTGTCCCCAGTGTCCCCAATGTCCCAGTGCCCTCAGTGCCCCCAGTGTCCCAGTGCCTCCAGTGTCCCAGTGTCCCCAGTGTCCCCAGTGTCCCCAATGTCCCAGTGTCCCCAGTGTCCCCAGTGTCCCAGTGCACCCAGTGTCCCAATGCCCCCAGTGCCCCAGTGTCCCCAGTGTCCCAGTGCCCCCAATGTCCCCAGTGCCCTCAGTGCCCCCAGTGTCCCAGTGCCTCCAGTGTCCCAGTGTCCCCAGTGTCCCCAGTGTCCCCAGTGTCCCCAGTGTCCCCAATGTCCCAATGTCCCCAGTGTCCCCAATGTCCCCAGTGTCCCCAGTGTCCCCAGTGTCCCCAGTGTCCCCTCACCTGTAGGTGTACGCGGCCGTGCCCAGGGCGGCCGCCACCAGCACGAGCCCCACGAACAGCGTGGTGCGGCCGCTGGCCGGAGCGACCCCTGGGGACAGCGACAGCTCAGTGCCACCCGGGGCGCCTTGGGGACATCGCCCCGGGACCTGTCACCCTGTCCCTGTCACCTCCGACACGGCAGGGACAGCACAGCCCCGCCCAGGGGACCTCGGGGTCCCTGTCACCCTGTCCTTGTCACCTCCCACACGGCAGGGACAGCCCAGCCCCGCCCAAGGGGACCTCGGGGACATCCCATGGACTCTGTCACTGTGTCACCTCCGACAGGGAGAGACAGCTCAGTGCCACCCGGGGGAGCTTGGGGACATCCTCGGACCTTGTGCCACCTCCTCCGGGGACAGGGACAGCCCAGCAGAACGCAGGGGACCCTCGGGGACATTGTCACCCTGTCCCTGTCACCTCCAAGGAAGCAATCCCACCTTTACCCCACCCAGGGACCCTCGGGGACATTGTCACCCTGTCCCTGTCACCCCCTCTGGCACAGCCACACCCAGAGGACCCTCGGGGACATCCTCGGACCTTGTGCCACCTCCTCCGGGGACAGGGACAGCCCAGCAGAACCCAGGGGACCCTCGGGGACATTGTCACCCTGTCCCTGTCACCCCTCCGGAACAGCCACACCCAGGGGACCCTCGGGGACATCCCTGGACCCTGTCACCCTGTGCCACCTCCACTGGGGCAGCTCCTGTGAGCGAGGACAGCCCAGTGCCACCCAAGGGACCCACGGGGACATTGTCACCCTGTCCCTGTCACCTCCAAGGGCGCAATCCCACCTTTACCCCACCCAGGGGACCCTCGGGGACATTGTCACCCTGTCCCTGTCACCCCCTCCGGCACAGCCACACCCAGAGGACCCTCGGGGACATCCCTCGGACCTTGTGCCACCTCCTCCGGGGACAGGGACAGCCCAGCAGAACCCAGGGGACCCTCGGGGACATTGTCACCCTGTCCCTGTCACCCCCTCCGGCACAGCCACACCCAGGGGACCCTCGGGGACATCCCTGGACCCTGTCACCCCTGTGCCACCTCCACTGGGGCAGCTCCTGTGAGCGAGGACAGCCCAGTGCCACCCAAGGGACCCTCGGGGACTTTGTCACCCTGTCCCTGTCACCTCCAAGGGCGCAATCCCACCTTTACCCCACCCAGGGGACCCTCAGGACCCTGTCCCCGTGTCCCACCTCCGACGGCCACTCGGGTGGTGGCCACGGCCAGCCCGTTGCCGTTGGCCAGGGACACGTTGAGGCAGAAGAGGCCGGAGCGGTTGAAGTCCTGTCGCAGCACGAGCTCGCAGCCCGGCGACGGCGACGGCGACACCGCCGAGCACGACTCCGCCTCGGCCGTGCGACACTCGGCGTCCGCCACCACCGTGCACACCTCCTCGGGGACCCTGCGGGGGCGGCACCAGCGCTGGGGACGCTCCCGCGCTGTCCCCGCCCCTTGTCGCCGCGAGTGTCGCCGCGGGTGTCGCAGCGATTGTCGCAGCGATTGTCGCAGCGATTGTCGCCGCGATTGTCGCCGCGATTGTCGCGACTCACCCGCCCTCGCAGGTCACCGTCAGCTCCACGCTGCTGCCGCCGCCCTCGGGCACCACCTGCACGATGGCCACGCTCTCGATGCCCTCTGCGGGGGCCGGGAGGGGTCAGCGGGGCGGGGGACCCCCGGGTGGACACCCCGAATTCCTCCCGGACCTCCGGATTCTCCTCGGACACCCCGGATTCCCTCGGATCTCCCGAATTCCTCCTGGACCCCCCGAATCCTTCCCGAATTCCCCCGGACTCCCCGAATTCTCCCGAATTCCCCTGGACCCCCCAAATTTCCCCGGACTCCCGAATTCCCCCGGATTCCCCCCGAATTCTCCCAGGACTCCCGAATTCCCTCCGAACCCCCGAATTCTCCCCAAATTCCACCTGGACCCCCCGAATCCCCCGGATCCCCCGAATTCCCCTGGACTCTCCGGATTCCCCCGGACACCCCGAATTCTCCCTGAATTCCACCTGGAACCCCGAACTCCTCCTGGACCCCCCGAATTCCGCCCAAATTCCCCGGAATTCCCCCTACATTCCACCTGGACCCCCGAATTCCCCCCCGAATTATCCCCAGACCCCCTGACTTCTCCCCGAATTCCACCTGGACCCCCAAATTTCCCCCGGACCCCCGAATTCCCCTCAGACCTCCCCGAATTCCTCCTGCACCCCCTAAATTCTCCCCCGAATTCCCCTGAATTCCTCCGGACCCCTGAATTCCTCCGGGACCCCCCGAATTCCCTCGGACCTCCTGAATTCCCCCACGTTCCCCCGAATTCCCCTGGACCCCCCGAAGACCCTCCGAATTCTCCCGGACTCCCCGAATTCCCCATGGACCCCCGAATTCCCCCTGGACCCCTAAATTCCCCCGAATTCCCCCGAATTCTCCCAGGACTCCCCGAATTCCCTCCGAACTCCCGAATTCTCCCCAAATTCCACCTGGACCCCCGAATCCTCCCCGGATCCCCCGAATTCCCCTGGACCCTCCGGATTCCCCCGGACACCCCGAATTCTCCCTGAATTCCCCCGAATTCCACCTGGACCCCGAATTCTCCTCGGACCCCCGAATTCCGCCCAAATTCCCCCCATTCCACCTGGAAACCCCGAATTCCCCGAATTCTCCCCGAATTCCACCTGGAACCCCAAATTCTCCCCGGACCCCCGAATTCCTCCTGCAGCCCCCGAATTCTCCCCGAATTCCCCCGAATTCTCCCCGGACCCCCAAATTCCACTTGGACCCCTGACTTCCCTCCGAAACCCGAATTCCCTCGGACACCCCAAATTCCTCCTGCAGTCCCCGGATTCTCCCCGAATTTCCCTCGGACCTTCTGAACTCCCCCAAATTCCCCCGGACCCCCGAATTCCCCTCAGACCTCCCGAATTCCTCCTGCACCCCCCAAATTCTCCCCGAATTCCCCTGAATTCCTCCGGACCCTCCGAATTCTCCCCAGACCCCCGAATTCCTCCCGGACCCCCCTAATTCCCTTCGGATCTCCTGAATTTCCCCACGTTCCCCCCGAATTCCCCTGGACCCCGCGAAGACCCTCCGAATTCTCCCCGGACCCCCGAATTCACCCCGAATTCCACCTGGAACCCCTGAATTCCCTCCGAACCCCTGAATCCCCCCGGACTCCCCGAATTCCTCCTGCATCCCCCGAATTTTCCCCAATTCCCCCTGAATTCCCCCTGAATTCCCTCCGACCCCCAAATTCTCCCCAGCCCCCAAATTCCCCCTGAATTCCCCCGAACTCCCCCAAATTCCACTTGGACCCCCCGAATTCCTCCTGGACCCCCCGGTTTCCCCCAAATTCCACCTGGACCCCCCGAATTCCCCCGAATCGCCCCGAATTCCCCTCGGATCCCCCGAATTCCTCCTGCACCCCCGAATTCCTCCTGCACTCCCCGAATTCCTCCTGCAACCCCAGATTCTCCCAAGACCCCCGAATTCCCTCTGGAACCCCCAAATTCCTTCTGCACCCCCCGAATTCTCCCCAAATTCCCCCGAATTCCCCCTGAATTCTCCCCCGGACCCCCGAATTCCTCCCGAATTCCCCCAGGACCCCTCAAATTCCCCCGACCCCCGGACCCCCCAGACCCCCGACTCACGGACGATGTCCAGCTGCGTGGCGAAGGTGCCGTAGCGGTACAGGACGCAGCCGGGCGAGTCCTCGGCCGGGGCCTGGCGCTGACCAGCGCCAGCGGCTGGGCGGTGCCTCCAGCTGTGGCTCCAGCTGTGGCTCCAGCTGTGGCGCCAGCTGTGGCTCCAGCTGTGGCGCCAGCTGTGGCTCCAGCTGTGGCGCCAGCTGTGGCTCCAGCTGTGGCTCCAGCTGTGGAAGCGGCCAGGACGCAGCAGTGGCTCCCACGGTGGCTCCCACGGTGACACCGAGCGTGGCTGCAGCGGTGGCGTCGAGGGCTGATCCAGCTGTGGCAGATCCAGCTGTGGCTGCAGCTGTGGCAGACCCAGCTGTGGCTGCAGCTGTGGCTGATCCAGCTGTGGATGATCCAGCTGCGGCTCCGGCCGTGACGTCACCCGCGCCCCCGTCTGTCGCCACATCTGCAGGGACACACGGGACACGCTGGGCAAGGACGAGGGGACACCGAGCGCTTGGGGACACTGAGTGCTTGGGGACACTGAGTGCTTGGGGACACTGAGCCCTTGGGGACACTGTGGGGACACCGAGCCCTTGGGGACACTGGAGCCCTTGGGGACACTGTGGGGACACTGAGCACTTGGGGACACTGAGCCCTCGGGGACACCGAGCGCTTGGGGACACTGTGAGGACACCGAGCACTTGGGGACACTGAGCTCTTGGGGACACTGAGCACTTGGGGACACTGTGGGGACACCGAGCACTTGGGGACACTGAGCCCTTGGGGACACTGAGCCCTTGGGGACACTGTGGGGACACTGAGCACTTGGGGACACTGAGCCCTCGGGGACACCGAGCGCTTGGGGACACTGTGAGGACACCGAGCACTTGGGGACACTGAGCTCTTGGGGACACTGAGCACTTGGGGACACTGTGGGGACACCGAGCACTTGGGGACACTGAGCCCTTGGGGACACTGAGCCCTTGGGGACACTGTGGGGACACCGAGCACTTGGGGACACTGAGCCCTTGGGGACACTGAGCCCTTGGGGACACTGTGGGGACACCGAGCACTTGGGGACACTGAGCCCTTGGGGACACTGAGCCCTTGGGGACATCCCCCGACGTGTCCCCTCCCCCTTCCCGCCCCAGCACCCACCTGCAGCCGCTGTCCCCTCCAGAGGGACCACGGTGACCGAGGTGTCCCCGGCGGCCGTGGCGACAGCGGGGGACACGGAGGAGGCGACAGCGGTGGCGGAGGGGAGCGAGAGCTCGGTGACAGCGGGGACAGAGGGGTCGATGGCGGCGGTGACGGCGGGGCCGGTGGCGGCGGGGGCAGAGGGCTCGGTGACAACGGGGACAGCGGGGTCGGTGACAGCGGGGTCGGTGACAGCGGGGTCGGTGACAGCGGGGTCCGAGGGTTCCGCCGCCGACCCCCCCGTGGGCTCCGCGGGCTCCCCGGACGCTGCGGGGCTGCGGGAAAGCGGGGGGTCACTCCGGGACCCCCAGGACACTCCCCAGGACCCCCAGAGTCCGGGTTGGGGTGCTCTGTGTCCCCTAAGGTGACACTGGGGGACACGCGGTGGGTCGGGGGGATTTGGGGCTTTGTGGGGTGGGGGACACTGAGGACACTTAATATGGGGCAGGGGGGCACTGGGGCAGGGGGACACTGGGGCTACAGCCTGTGGGGTGGGGGGACACTGGGGACGCAGTCTGTAGGGCGGTGGGGATGCTGGGGAGTTGGGGACACTTGGGGACAAATCCCATGGGACTCAGGGGACACTGGTGACACACCCCACGGCACACTGGGGACACTGGGGCCACACTCTATAGGGCAGTGGGGACTCTGGAGGGTTGGGGACACTTGGGGACAAATCCCATGGGACTCAGGGGACACTGGTGACACACCCCACGACACACTGGGGACACTGGGGACACACTCTATAGGGCAGTGGGGACTCTGGAGGGTTGGGGACACTTGGGGACAAATCCCATGGGACTCAGGGGGACACTGGTGACACACCCCACGGCACACTGGGGACACTGGGGACACACTCTATAGGACAGTGGGGACCCTGGGGAGTTGGGGACACTTGGGGACAAATCCCATGGGACTCCGGGGACACTGGTGCCACACCCCGTGGGATTTCAGGGACACTGGTGACACACTCTATAGGGCAGTGGGGACCCTGGGGAGTTGGGGACACTTGGGGACAAATCCCACGGCACACCGGGGACACTGGGGCCACACTCTATAGGGCAGTGGGGACTCTGGAGGGTTGGGGACACTGGTGCCACACCCCACGGCACACCGGGGACACACTCTACAGGGCAGTGGGGACCCTGCAGGGTTGGGGACACCGGTGCCACCCCCACGCCCCGTGCCCCCCGCCCCGTTACCCGTGCTGGCCGCGGTGCTCGGCGCCCCGGCGGGCGCGGTGCTGGCCGCGGGCTCGCCGCCGGTGGGAGCCGCGCTCGGCGGCGCCGTGCTGGGCCCGCAGGGGCTGAGCGGGATCGCCGCCTGCAGCACCAGGCGCGCCGAGAAGCTGCCGGTGTCGCGGTAGGTGTGGGTGACGGTGGCGCTGCGCGAGATGAGCGTCCCGCTCATGTCGCCGAAGTCCCACGAGTAGGAGACGTCGGCGCGGCGCAGGAAGCGGCTCGGGTCGTGCAGCCGCACCGAGAACGCCACGGCGCGGTTCCGCACGAAGCGCCCCGCGCCCGGCGCCGCGTCCGCCAGCTGCGACACGTCCACGGAGAACGGGACCTGGTCTGGGGACAGCGGTTGGGACAGGCGGAGGGGTGGCTGGCAGCTGGAGCGCTGGCGCGGGGCGTCACCGGCGCCTTTTGTCGCTTAGGCGCGGTGTCACCTGCGCCTTTTGTCACTTAGACACGGTGTCACCTGCGCCTTTTGTCACTTAGGCGCGGTGTCACCTGCGCCTTTTGTCACTTAGGCACGGTGTCACCTGCGCCTTTTGTCACCTGCACCCGGTGTCACCTGCACCCAGTGTCACAGCCCCGAAACCCAGTGTCACCGGCGCCTTTTGTCACTTAGACACGGTGTCACCTGCGCCTTTTGTCACCTGCACTCAGTGTCACCTGCACCCAGTGTCACCTGCACTCAGTGTCACCCGCACCCAGTGCCATCTGCACCTTTTGTCACCTGCACCCGGTGTCACCGGCGCCTTTTGTCACTTAGGCACGGTGTCACCTGCGCCTTTTGTCACCTGCACTCAGTGTCACAGCCCCGAAACCCAGTGTCACCTGCGCCTTTTGTCACTTAGGCACGGTGTCACCTGCACTCAGTGTCACCTGCACTCAGTGTCACCCGCACCCAGTGCCATCTGCACCTTTTGTCACCTGCACCCAGTGTCACCTGCGCCTTTTGTCACTTAGGCACCCAGTGTCACCTGCGCCTTTTGTCACTTAGACACGGTGTCACCTGCACCCAGTGTCACCTGCGCCTTTTGTCACCTGCACCCGGTGTCATCTGCGCCTTTTGTCATTTAGACACAGTGTCACAGCCCTGAAACCCAGTGTCACCTGCACCCGGTGTCACCTGCACCCAGTGTCACCTGCGCCTTTTGTCACTTAGACACGGTGTCACCTGCACCCAGTGTCACAGCCCCGAAATCCAGTGTCACCTGCGCCTTTTGTCACCTGCACCCAGTGTCACAACCCCGAAACCCAGTGTCACCGACACCTTTTGTCACTTAGACACAGTGTCACCTGCACTCACTGTCACAGCCCTAAAACCGTGTCACCTGCACTCAGTGTCACCTGCACCCAGTGTCACCTGCATCCAGTGTCACCTGCAGTGCCAGCACCCAGTGCCACCAGCCCCATCACCCACAACCCTCACCCCGTGCCCCCCTCCCCATTTCCCCCATTTCCCCCATTTCCCCTATTTCCCATTTGCCCCATTTGCCCCATTTCCCCCTGCCCCCTCCCCATTTCCCTGTCCCCCGCCCCATTCCCCCGTGTCCCCGTGTCCCCACCGGTGATGCTGAACTGGCTGCTGGCGTGGCCGATGGGGATGAATTTCTGGCGGCCCCGGTAGTGGTACACGACCACCTCCATGGTGTAGGAGCCCAGCGGGACCCCGGCCGTGCCCACGGTCAGGCGAGAGGACGCGCCGTCCACCACCTGCCAGTAGCGCCCTGGGGACAGGGACAGGGACAGTGCCACCAGGGGAACAGCGCCACCGTGGGGACAGTGCCACCACAGCGGGGACAGTGACATGGTCAGTGACATGGGGACATCCCATCCACCTCCTGCCAGTAGCGCCCTGGGGACAGGGACAGGGACACCATGGGGACAGTGCCACCAGGGGACAGTGCCACCACAGCGGGGACAGTGCCATGGTCAGCGACATGGGGACATCCCATCCACCACCTGCCAGTAGCGCCCTGGGGACAGGGACAGTGCCACCAGGGGGACAGCGCCACCATGGGGACAGTGACACTGTGAGGACAGAGCCACCAGGGGGACAGTGCCATGGTCAGTGCCACCGTGAGGACAGTGCCACCATGGGGACAGTGCCATGGTCAGTGACATGGGGACATCCCACCCACCATCTGCCAGTAGCGCCCTGGGGACAGGGACAGGGACAGTGTCACCATGTGGACAGTGCCACCATGGGGACAGTGCCACCAGGGGACAGTGCCACCACAGCGGGGACAGTGACATGGTCAGCGACATGGGGACATCCCACCCACCATCTCCCAGTAGTGCCCTGGGGACGGGGACAGTGCCACTGTGGGGACAGTGCCACCAGGGGAACAGTGCCACTGTGGGGACAGTGTCACCAGGGGGACAGTGCCATGGTCAGTGCCACCATGGAGACAGTGCCACCATGGGGACAGTGCCATGGTCAGTGACATGGGGACATCCCATCCACCATCTGCCAGTAGTGCCCTGGGGACGGGGACAGTGCCACTGTGGGGACAGTGTCACCAGGGGGACAGTGGCACCGTGGGGACAGTGCCACCACAGCGGGGACAGTGCCATCGTCAGTGCCACCACGGTGTGACCCATGTCACCACAGCAGGGTCAGTGCCACCACGGCGGGGTCAGCGCCACTGCAGAGTGGTCTGTGCCACCACAGTGTGACCCACGGTGGGGTCAGCGCCACCTCGGGGACCCCCTGCCCGTTTTTGGGGTGTCGGCGCCGTGCTCACCCCATGTCCACCAGACGTAGACGAACTTGCCCCGCTTGCCCCCGGGCAGGGGCTGCCCGTCCGGAAAGGCGCCGGCGGCGTCCGGCTGCTCCGGGAACACCGGGTCACCCTGCGCCACCCGCGTGCCTGCGGGGACAGGGCGTGAGGGACGGCGGGGACAGCGCGGGGACAGCCAGGGTGAGGGACAGCGGGGACAGCGCGGGGACAGCGGGGACAGTGCGGGGACAGCGGGGACAGCGCGGGGACACTGCGGGGACAGAGCGGGGACAGCGGGGATAGAGCGGGGACACTGCGGGGACAGAGCGTGAGGGACGGAGGGGACAGCGCGGGGACAGCGGGGACAGCGCGGGGACAGCCAGGGTGAGGGACGGCGGGGACAGCAGGGACAGTGCGGGGACAGAGCGTGAGGGACGGCGGGGACAGTGAGGGGACAGGGAGGTGCGGGGACACTGCGGGACAGGGAGGTGAGAGACGGCGAGGACAGCGCGAGGACAGCGGGGACAGCGCGGGGACAGTGCAGGGACAGAGCAGTGAGGGACAGCGGGGACAGCAGGGAACTTGCGGGGACAGAGGGGACAGAGCGGTGAGAGACAGCGGGGACAGAGCGGGGACAGCAGGGACACCGCTGGGACAGAGCGGGGACAGCGGAATGAGGGGACAGCGGGGACAGCGCGGGGACAGTGCAGAGACACCCAGGGTGAGGGGACAGAGGGGACACCGCGCGGACACTGGGGTGGAGGTCAGGGGACACTGGGGACACCGTGGGGTGGGGGACACTCCCTATGGGGTTGGGGACATCAGGGACACTCCCTATGGGGTGGGGAGGGGACACTGTGGGGACACGGGTGGGGGTCTCTGGCCGGGTTTTGGAGTTTTGGAGGTTTAGGGGTTTTGGGGTGATTTTTGGGGTTTGGGGAGGTTTGGGGGTTCGGGGTTTTGGAGGTTTAGGGGGCTTGAGGTGTTTTGAGGTGTTTTTGGGGTGGTTTCAGGAGTTTCCAGGTGGTTTTGAGGGATTTCGGGAGGCTTCGGGGGGTTTTAGGGGATTTCGGGATGGTTTTGGGGTGATTTCAGGAGGTTTCGGGTGGGTTTGGGATGTTTTGGGAGGTTTCGGGGTGATTTCGGGATGTTTTGGGGTGGTTTGGGGATGTTTCGGGAGGTTTTGGGGTGATTTCGGGAGGTTTCGGTGGGTTTGGGGATGTTTCTGGAAGTTTCGGTGGGTTTGGGGGTATTTTGCGATGTTTCGAGGTGATTTCAGGAGGTTTCGGGTGGGTTTGGGGATGTTTCGGGAGGTTTCGGGGTGATTTCAGGAGGTTTCGGGTGGGTTTGGGGATGTTTCGGGAGGTTTGGGGTGGGTTTGGGGCTATTTTGCGATGTTTCGGGGTGATTTCAGGAGGTTTCTGGTGGGTTTGGGGATGTTTCGGGAGGTTTCGGGTGGGTTTGGGGGTATTTTGCGATGTTTTGGGGTGATTTCGGGAGGTTTCGGGTGGGTTTGGGCATGTTTTGGGAGGTTTCGGGTGGGTTTGGGGGGATTTCGGGAGGGTTTGGGGGTATTTCTGGGATGTTTCGGGGTGATTTCGGGAGGTTTCGGGTGGGTTTGGGGATGTTTCAGGAGGTTTCGGTGGGTTTGGGGATGTTTCTAGAGGTTTCGGGTGGGTTTGGGGGTATTTCGGGATGTTTTGGGGTGATTTCAGGAGGTTTCGGGTGGGTTTGAGGGTATTTTGGGATGTTTCGGGGTGATTTCGGGAGGTTTCGGGTGGGTTTGGGGGTATTTCGCGATGTTTCGGGGTGCTTTCAGGAGGTTTCGGGTGGGTTTGGGGGGTATTTCGCGATGTTTCGGGGTGATTTCGGGAGGTTTCGGGTGGGTTTGGGGGTACATCGGGATGTTTCGGGGTGTTCCAGGGGGGCCCGGCTGACCATTGACGGTGCAGTTCCGCGCCCACACCACGCGGCCGTCGGGCAGCGCGCTCTGGTTCCCCGGGAAGCGCAGCGCGATGGAGAACGTGGCCAGGGCGCCCGCCATGGTGGGCGCGTCGTTGCTGATGTCGAAGGTGACATCGCCTCCTGCTCGGGGACACCACGCTCAGCCACGCGCGGGGACCCCGCCGGTGGCACGGCCCCGCCCCGGGTGGCACCAACCTCGCCAGCAGTCGCGGGTCCCTTGTCGCCAGGGTGGGTAGAGCCCCGAGTCCCACGCGCGGAACGGCGCCGGCCGCCCGCCCCATGCCGCGCTCCGGCCAGCGGCCCCTGGGAGGGACAGCCACGGGGACAGCGCTCAGCGGGGCCGGTGTCCCCCGTGCGCCCCGATTTTTGGCGTTTGTCGTGTCCCCAATGTCCCCGTGTCGCCTGTGCGCAGGGGGGTGAAGGGTCCCCCGTGTTCCCCGTTTTTAGGGGTTTGTCGTGTCCCCAATGTCCCCTGTGTGCCCCGATTTAGGGGTTTGTCATGTCCCCAATGTCCCCTGCATCCCCTATGCTCAGGGGGGTGAAGGGTCCCCCATGTTCCCCGTTTTTAGGGGTTTGTCATGTCCCCAATGTCCCCTGCATCCCCTATGCTCAGGGGGTGAATGTCCCCAATGTCCCCATGTGCCCCGTTTTTAGGGCACTGTCACATCCCCATGCCTCCAATGTCCCTTGTGTCCCCCATGTCCCCCATTTCTAGGGGTTTGTCTTGTCCCCAATGTCCCCTGTCCCTCGTTTTTAGGGGTTTGTCATGTGCCCCACGTCCCCTGTGTCCCCATGTCCCCGTGTCCCCATGTCCCCCGTTTTTAGAGGCACTGCCACATCCCCATGTCCTCCATGTCCCCAGTGCTCAAGGGGGTGAATGTCCCCAATGTCCCCTGTGTCCCCTGTTTTTAGGGCACTGTCACATCCCCATGACCCCCGTACCCCCCAATTTCAGGGCTCTGACAAGTCCCACCTGTCCCCCACTCCCAGCACATCACCAGGTCCCCCGTGTCCCCAACTCTGGGGGTCTCTGAGGTCCCCACGCCCCCAATGTCCCCCCCTCGCACAGAACCAGAGCGTCCCCCCACATCCCCCTCAACCGGGGGGTGCCCAGCCGGGTCCCCCCGACCTTGGGGACCCTGGGGGGACCCTGGGGGGAACCCGCGGGCCGCGTGACGGAGCTCGGGCCAAGCCACGCGCGGGGCAAAGCCGTCACATGGCGCCCCAAAGCCCTTTCATGTGACACTCAGCTGAGCTGAGCGCGGCCGGGCGGGACGGGACGGGACGGGCAGGGCGCCCCCCGTGTCCCCCCGGTGCTGGGGGGATGCAGAGTCACCCCAATGTCGGGGGATGAAGAGTTACCCCAATGTCGGGGGATGCAAAGTTACCCCAATGTCGGGGGATGAAAAGTTACCCCAATGTCTGGGGATGCAGAGTTACCCCAATGTCGGGGGATGAAAAGTTATCCCAATGTCGGGGGATCAAAAATCACCCCAATGTCGGAGGATGCAAAGTCACCCAAATGTCTGGGGATGCAGAGTTACCCCAATGTCGGGGGGATGCAAAGTTACCTCAGTGTCGGGGGCTGAAAAATCACCCCAATGTCGGGGGATGCAAAGTCACCCAAATGTCGGGGGATGAAAAGTTACCCCAATGTCGGGGGATGCAAAGTTACCCCAATGTCGGGGGATGAAAAGTTACCCCAATGTCGGGGGCTCAAAATTCACCCCAATGTCGGGGGATCAAAAATCACCCCAATGTCGTGGGATGCAAAGTCACCCCAATATCAGGGGGATGCAAAATCACCCCAATGTCGGGGGACGCAAAGTCACCCCAATATCGGGGGGATGAAAAGTTACCTCTGTGTCGGGGGGCTGAAAAATCACCCCAATGTCGGGGGGATGCAAAGTTACCCCAATGTCGAGGGGCTCAAAATTCACCCCAATGTCGGGGGATGCAAAGTTACCCCGGTGTCGGGGGGCTGAAAAATCACCCAATGTCGGGGATCAAAAATCACCCCAATGTCGGGGGATGAAAAATCACCCAAATGTCGAGGGATGCAGAGTTACCCCAATGTCGGGGGGCTCAAAAATCACCCCAATGTCGTGGGATGCAAAGTCACCCCGGTTTTTGGGGGCTGCAAAGTTATCCCAATACCGGGAGACGCAAAGTCACCCCAGTTTTTGGGGGGCGGCAAAGTTATCCCAATATCGGGGGGCGGCAAAATTGCCCCAATATCGGGGGAGGCAAAGTCACCCCCGTTCCCCACTAGCGAGGGGCTGCAGAAATGTCCCCCACTTTAAGGTTGTCCCTCATTTTCGGGGTCCCGAGGGTCCCCCCATGTCCTTGTCACTCTCAGGGTTCCGCCAGGTCCTGCCTTGTCGCCCCCATATCCAAGACCCCCTGTCCCCCCATTTTCAGGGGTCTGCCAGATCCCCCGTCCCCTCACTCCCCCCTTCTCACGGGGCTGCCACTTCCCCACACCCAAAAAAAACGGGGTTCCCCCCCTTGACGAGAAAAGCGGGGCAGCGCCCCCATTTCCAGCGGGATGGCGACCCCCACATCCCGCCCCACACCCCAAAACCATCCGCAGGGACCCCAAAACCACCCCCAAAGCGGGATTATTGGGGTACAACCCAGCTCCGTGAAGGATTTGGCTTTGAGACCCCAAAACCCCCAAAGTACCCCCCAAAAAAAATCCCCACTTACGGCGCTGAGCCTCAGCCAGCAGCAGGAGCGTCCCCAAAACCGCGATGGCCCCGAAGCCCCTCATGGTCCCCGCGCCGTCTCCCCCCAAAGCTCGGGCAGCGCCGGGGTAGAGGCGCAGGGCAGGGGGCAGCCGCAGAAAAAGGGGCTGTCATTTGCATGACCCTCCCCAAAAAAGGGGGCGCGAGGGCCGCACCCCTCCCCCGATTCCCACGTGGGGCCACCCGCGGTCACACGGTCCGGCCCTGCCTTGGGGGAGGGGGCACGGGGACCCCCTCAGATCGCGGAGGGGTTTTGGGGGTCGACCCCCGATTCCGGCATGTGGAGAGGCCAGGGATGGGGATTTGGGGACACCCCCGCTGTGGGGAGGGGGGTGTCACCTATGGGGGACACGGGGGTCGCAAAATGGGGGGAGGGTCCTAATCCTGTGAATGGAGGGGGACGACCCCCGGTTTGAGACTCAAGGGGATCCCCGATCGTTGTGACAGCGGGGGACCCCGGGGGACCCCGGTCCCGGTGGGTGACATGAGGGCACCCCAATGACACAGGGGGACCCCGGTCCCGGTGGGTGACACGGGGGGACCCCAAATTTGTTCACAGAGAGGGATCCCGATCCTGGTAGGTGACATGGGGGAACCCAAATTTTTCTACACAGAGAGACCCCAAACTTGTCCACACAGGAGGACCCCGATCCTGGTGGGTGACATGAGGGGACCCCGATGGCACAGGGGGACCCCAATGTCGCAGGGACCCCGATTTTGGTGAGTGACACGGGGAGGGGACCCCGATCATGGAGAGAAGGGGGGTCCCCAATTCTGCACAAGCAGGGTTAGACCCCAGTCCCGGTGGAGTGGCACAGGGGGACCCCAATGTTGCAGGGGACCCCGATTTTGGTGAGTAACACGGGGGAACCCCGAACCCAGTGGGTGACACAGCAAGGGGACCCCGATTCTTGGGGTGACTTGGGGGGACCTCAATGACACAGGGGGACCCCAGTCCTGGTGGGTGACACGGGGGGGACCCCGATCATGGAGAAAAGGGGGATCCCCAATTCTGCACAAGCAGGGAGACCCCAGTCCTGATGAGTGGCACGGGGGGACCCCAATGTCGCAGAGGGACCCCGATTCTTGGGGGGATCTCAGTGACACAGGGGGACCCCAACTCCAGAGGGTGACATAGCAAGGGGACCCCGATGGCACAGGGGACCCCCGATCCCGGTGGGGTGACACGGGGGGACCCCGATTCTTGTGGGTGACACGCCGTAACCCAAATTTTCCCTTCTCTGGGCATTTCCGTGTCCCCCGGGGACACGTGGGGCACGAGAGCCCCGTGACCCCCGCGAGCCCCGTGACCCCCGCGCGGCCCCCGGGGCTGCTCCCCGTGACCCCCGTGTGCCCCCCGTGCTCCGGCCGCAGCCCGCGCTCCGGTCCCGGTGCCGGTGCCGGGGTCCGGTCCAGCCACTGACCGAGCGTGGCGGCCGGAGCGTGGGTGTCCCGGTACCGATCCCATCCTAATTCCCGATCCCGATCCCGGTCCTTGTTCCCATCCTAATCCCCGATCCCGATCCCTGTCCCTATTCCAGTCCTCGGTCCCAGTCCCGGTCCCGATCCCGGTCCCTGGTCCTGGATCCCGACTCCCAATCCCAGTCCCTGGTCCTGATCCTGATCCCAGTCCCTGGTCCGATCCGGTCCCTGGTCGGTCCCGGTCTGATCCCTATCCGATCCCGATCCCAATCCCGGTCCGTATTCCATTCCCCGGTCCCGGTCTCGGTCCCAGTCTTTGGTCCCGATCCCGAGTCCCTGGTCTTGATCCCGATCTCAGTTCCCGGTCCCGATCCGGGGTCCTGGTCCTGATCCTGAACCCAATTCCTAGTCCCTGGTTCCTGGTCCTAACCCCGATCCCGATCCCGATCCCGATCCCAGTCGCTATTCCATTCCCCGGTCCTGGTCTCGGTCCCAGTCTTTGGTCCTGGTCTCTGTTCCTGTCCTGATTCCAATCCTCGGTTCTGGTCTCGGTTCTTGTCCCTGTTTCAATCCCCGGTCTCGGTCCCCGATCCCAATCCTGTCCAAATCCCCGGTGCCCGTTCCGGTTCCGGTTCCGATCCCCGTCCCTGTCCTTATTGCAATCTCCCGGTTCTGGCCCCTGTCCTTGTCCCGATCCCAATCTCCGGTCCCGGTTCCGATCCTCGGTCCCTGTTTCTGTCCCCAGTGTCCCGGTCCCTGTCACTGTCCCGGTCCCGATCTCTGTCCCTGTTCCAATCCCCGGTCCCGGTTCCGATCCCCGGTCCCAGTCCCGGTGCCGATCCCAATCCCGGTTCCTGTCCCTGTCCCTGTCCCCAGTGTCCCGGTCCCTGTCACTGTCCTGGTCCCGATCCCGGTACTGGTCCCTGTCCCTGTTCCAATCCCCGGTCCCGGTTCCGATCCTCGGTCCCTGTTTCTGTCCCCAGTGTCCGGGTCCCTGTCGCTGTCCCGGTCCCGATCCCAGTCCTGGTCCCTGTCCCTGTTCCAATCCCCGGTCCCGGTTCCGATCCTCGGTCCCGGTTCCGATCCTCGGTCCCTGTCCCGGTGCCGATCCCAATCCCGGTCCCTGTCCCTGTCCCTGTCCCCAATGTCCGGGTCCCTGTCCCTGTTCCAATCCCCGGTCCCTGTTCCAATCCCCGGTCCCGGTTCCAATCCCCGGTCCCGGTTCCGATCCTCGGCCCCTGTCCAGTGCCGATCCCAATCCGGCTTCGGTCCCGGTCCCTGTCCCTGTCCCCAGTGTCCGGGTCCCTGTCACTGTCCCAGTCCCGATCCCGGTCCTGGTCCCTGTCCGTGTTCCAATTCCCGGTCCCGATCCTCGGTCCCTGTTTCTGTCCCCAGTGTCCGGTCCCTGTCACTGTCCCGGTCCCGATCTCTGTCCCTGTTCCAATCCCCGGTCCCGGTTCCGATCCCCGGTCCCAGTCCCAGTGCTGATCCCAATCCCGGCCCCGGTCCCTGTCCCTGTCCCCAGTGTCCCGGTCCCTGTCACTGTCCTGGTCCCGATCCCGGTACTGGTCCCTGTCCTGTTCCAATCCCCGGTCCCGATTCCGATCCTCGGTCCCTGTTTCTGTCCCCAGTGTCCGGGTCCCTGTCGCTGTCCCGGTCCCGATCCCAGTCCTGGTCCCTGTCCCTGTTCCAATCCCCGGTCCCGATTCCGATCCTCGGTCCCTGTTTCTGTCCCCAGTGTCCCGGTCCCTGTCACTGTCCTGGTCCCGATCCCGGTACTGGTCCCTGTCCCTGTTCCAATCCCCGGTCCTGGTTCCAATCCCCGGTCCCGGTTCCGATCCTCGGTCCCTGTCCCGGTGCCGATCCCAATCTCGGTCCCGTGTCCCAATTCCAATCCCCGGTCCCTGACCCTGTCCCCGTCCCCGGTGTCCCCATTCCAATCCCCGGTGCCGCTCCCGGTAGTGTCACTATCTCTTTAAGGGATCTCCCGCGTATGCTGACGTCACGCCGCGCTCAGCCAATGGCCGGCGGCGCAGGGGGCGTGGCCGCCGGAAAGGCGGGAAGCGGCGCGGGCGGGGCCGCCGCGGCTTTGGCGCGCGCGGGGGGGACGCGGCGGCCGCGCTCGGGACCCCCGGAACCCCCAAAACCCCCCCCCCGGGACCCCCAGACCCGCCCCAGGGGGACACCGCGAGCCTCGCAGGGACACCCCCAACCGGGGACACCCCGGAGCCCCACCCCACCCCGGATATCCCCCCGGAGCACCCCCCACCGCCAGGGACCCCCGGGGACACCGCGGGGACACCGCGGGGACCCCCAGAACCCCTCCCCCTTCACCGGGGACACCCCGGGGACGCCACTCGAGCCCCACCCCCACCCCGGATATCCCTCTGTGGGACCACCCCCACCTCCGGGACCACCCCCACCCTTGGGGACACCCCCGGTGACACCCCCAACCCCAGAGCCACCCCCTGTCCCCATTCCCAGTGTCCCTCGCTTCCCGCAGCACCGGAACCCTGCCGGTGCCCCTCTTCCCGTGTCCTCCCCCGGTGTCCTCCCTGGTGTCCCCCAGTGTCCCCCGGTGTCCCCGGTGTCCCCCGGTGTCCCCTCCCCATGGAGAACTTCCAGAAGGTGGAGAAGATCGGCGAGGGCACCTACGGCGTGGTGTACAAAGCCCGCAACAAGGTGACAGGAGAGGTGGTGGCGCTCAAAAAATCCGCCTGGACACGTGAGTGGGGGTCCCCGGGGTGGGCGGGGGTCTCGGGGGTCCCCTGGGCTCACCGCCGCGCTGTCACCGCAGGGAGACCGAGGGTGTCCCCAGCACGGCCATCAGGGAGATCTCGCTGCTCAAGGAGCTCCAACCACCCCAACATCGTCAAGTGAGGGCCGGGGGGATTTGGGGGATTTGGGGATTTGGGGGGTCCTGGGGGTCCGGGGGATTTGGGGATTGGGGGTCCTGGGGATTTGGGGGTCCGGGGGTTTGGGGGTCAGGGGGTTGGGGTCCTGGGGGTTTGGGGTCCGGGGATTTGGGGACCCAAAAGGATGTGCTGTGACCATGCCAGGCCCTGTGGTCACTTGGGGACACTGTGATGTCCCCATGTCCCAAAGCTGTCCCCATGTCCCAGGGCTGTCCCTGTCCCATGTCCCTGTTCGCATGTCCCTGTCCCTGTGTCCCCAAGCTGTCCCCATGTCCCTGTCCCCATGTCCCTGTCCCTGTGTCCCAGGGCTGTCCCCATGTCCTGGGGTTGTCCCCATGTCCCTGTCCCTGTGTCCCAGGCTGTGTCCCAGGGCTGTGTCCCCAGGGCTGTCCCCATGTCCCAGGGCTGTCCCCATGTCCTCGGGTTGTCCCCATGTGTCCCAGGCTGTGTCCCAGGGCTGTCCCCATGTCCCCATGTCCCTGTCCCCGTGTCCCCAGGCTCCTGGATGTCATCCACACCGAGAACAAGCTGTACCTGGTGTTTGAGTCCTTGTCCCCATGTCCCTATCCCCATGTCCCTGTCCCATGTCCCTGTCCCCATGTCCCCAAGCTGTCCCCACGTCCCTGTCCCCATGTCCCTGTCCCCATGTCCCAGGGCTGTCCCCATGTCCTGGGGTTGTCCCCATGTCCCAGGCTGTGTCCCAGGGCTGTCCCCATGTCCCCATGTCCCTGTCCCCGTGTCCCCAGGCTCCTGGATGTCATCCACACCGAGAACAAGCTGTACCTGGTGTTTGAGTCCCTGTCCCCATGTCCCTGTCCCCATGTCCCCATGTCCCTGTCCCCCGTGTCCCCAGGCTCCTGGATGTCACCCACACCAAGAACAAGCTGTACCTGGTGTTGGAGCTCCTGTCCCCATGTCCCAGGGCTGTCCCCATGTCCTGGGGTTGTCCCCATGTCCCTGTCCCCGTGTCCCCAGGCTCCTGGATGTCATCCACACCGAGAACAAGCTGTACCTGGTGTTCGAAGTTCCTGCACCAGGACCTCAAGAAGTTCATGGACTCCTCGTCCCTCAGCGGGATCAGCGCTGCCCCTCATCAAGGTGACCTGGGGGACATGGGGCCCTAAAACCCCAGGGGGACACGAGGGGCCCTAAAAACCAGAGGACATGGGGGCCCTAAAAACCAGAGGGGACACGGGGGCCCTAAAACCCAGGGGGACATGGAGGGCCCTAAAAACCCAGGGGGACTTGGGGGCCCTAAAACCAGGGGGACATGGGGCCCTAAAAAACCAGAGGGGACACGGGGGCCCTAAAACCCCAGGGGGTACATTGAGGGGCCCTAAAAAACCAGGGGGGACACGGGGGCCCTAAAACCCAGGGGGACATTGGGGGCCCTAAAATCCCAGAGGGGGCATGGGGGGCCCTAAATACCCAGGGGGACATGGGGGGACCCTAAAACCAGGGGGACATTGAGGGGGACCCTAAAACCAGGGGGGAGACATTGGGGGGCCCTAAAACCCAGGGAGACATGGAGGGGCCCTAAAACCCAGGGGAGACATTGAGGGGGACCCTAAAAACCCAGGGGGGACATTGGGGGGACCCTAAAAACCCAGGGGGGACATTGGGGGGCCCTAAAATCCCAGAGGGGCATGGGGGGCCCTAAAATACCCAGGGGGACATGGGGGACCCTAAAACCAGAGGGGGACACGGGGGTCCCTAAAAACCCAGGGGGGACATTGGGGGGCCCTAAAATCCCAGAGGGGGCATGGGGGGCCCTAAAAACCAGAGGGGACATGGGGGCCCTAAAACCCAGGGGGGCATGGGGCCTAAAACCCAGGGGGACATTGTGGGGGCCCTAAAACCCAGGGGGGACATGGGGGGCCCTAAAAACCAGGGGGACATGGGGTCCCTAAAACCCAGGGGGCATGGGGGGGCCTAAAACCCAGGGAGACATTGAGGGGGACCCTAAAAACCAGGGGGACATTGGGGCAGGACCCTAAAAACCAGAGGGGGACACGGGGGTCCCTTTAAAACCCAGGGGGACATTGGGGGCCCTAAAATCCCAGAGGGGGCATGGGGGCCTCTAAATACCCAGGGGGACATAGGGGACCCTAAAACCAGACGGGGACATGGGGAGGGACCCTAAAACCCCAGGGGGTACATTGAGGGGGCCCTAAAAAACCAGGGGGACATGGGGGTCCCTAAAACCCAGGGGGACATTGGGGGCCCTAAAAACCAGAGGGACATGGGGGCCCTAAAACCCAGGGGGACACGAGGGGCCCTAAAACCAGAGGGGACACGGGGGGCCCTACAAACCCCAGGGGGACATTGGGGGCCTAAACCCAGGGGGACATTGGGGGCCCTAAAATCCCAGAGGGGCATGGGGGCCCTAAATACCCAGGGGGACATGGGGGGACCCTAAAAACCAGAGGGGGACACGGGGGTCCCTAAAACCCAGGGGGACATTGGGGGCCCTAAAATCCCAGAGGGGGCATGGGGGGCTCTAAATACCCAGGGGGGACATGGGGGACCCTAAAACCCCAGGGGGGACATTGGGGGGCCCTAAAACCAGAGGGGGACACGGGGGCCCCTAAAAACACAGGGGGGACCCTAAAACCTGAGGGGGACATGGGGCCCTAAAAACCATGGGGGCATTGGGGGGCTCTAAACCCCATCAGAGGGTGTCCAGGGGGTCCCCAAATCCCCCTGAGGTGATATTGGGGTGTCCAGGGGGACCCTGAACCCTCCTGGAGGGACATTGGGGCCCCAAACCCCCTGGGGTGATATTGGGGTGTCCAGGGGACCCTGAACCCTCCTGGGTGACTCTGGGGTCCTCTGGGCCCATCCTGGGGGGGTTTAGGGTGACCTCAAGGACCCCAGTGTCACCCTAGGGGGGTTTAGGGACACCTTGGGGACCCCAATGTCACCCTAGAGGGGTTTGGGGACAATTTGGGGACCCCAATGTCACCCTAGGGGGGTTTGGGGACAATTTGGGGACCCCAATGTCACCCTGAACCCCTTGGGGACAGCCTGTCCCCAATGTCCCCAATGTCCCCAGAGTTCCCTGTTCCAGCTGCTGCAGGGGCTGGTGCTTTGACCCAAATCCCAAACCCCAAACCCACCCTGGGGTCACTCAGGGGTCACTCAGGTGTCACTCAGGGGTCACTCAGGGGTCACCCTGGGGTCACCCTGGGGTCTCTCAGGGGTCACTCAGTGCTGTCCCCAATGTCCCCAGAGTTACCTGTTCCAGCTGCTGCAGGGGCTGGTGCTCTGACCCAAATCCCAAATCCCAAACCCACCCTGGGGTCACCCTGGGGTCACTCAGGGGTCACTCAGGGTCACTCAGGGGTCACTCAGGGGTCACTCAGTGCTGACCCCAATGTCCCCAATGTCCCCAGAGTTACCTGTTCCAGCTGCTGCAGGGCCTGGCCTTCTGCCACGCTCACCGGGTGCTGCACCGCGACCTCAAGCCCCAGAACCTGCTCATCAACGCCGAGGGCTCCATCAAACTGGCAGATTTCGGGCTGGCCCGGGCCTTTGGGGTGCCTGTCAGGACCTACACCCACGAGGTGGGGGGTTTGGGGGCTCAGAACCTCTTCAGTGTCCCTATATGAACCTACACCCACGAGGTGGGGGGTTTGGGGGTTTGGGGTCCCCATGTGCACTTACACACATGAGGTGTGGGGTATGGGGGAATTTGGGGGTCCAGAACCCCTTTAGTGTCTCTATATGAACCTACATGCACGAGGTGTGGGGTTTGGGGAGGATTTGGGGGGATTTGGGGGTTCAGAACCTCTTCAGTGTCCCTATATGAACCTACACCCACGAGGTGGGGCTTTGGGGGATTTGGGGAGTTTGGGGAGGTGTGGGGGATTTGGTCCCCATGTGCACCTGCACTCATGAGGTGTGGGATTTGGGGTGAATTTGGGGGTTCAGAACCCTTTAGTGTCTCTGTATGAACCTACATGCACGAGGTGTGGGGGTTTGGGGGAATTTGGGAGGGTGTGGGGATTTGGGGTCCCTACATGCATGAGGTGTGGGGTTTGGCAGGAATTTGGGGGGATTTAGGGAATTTGGGGGTCTCAGAACCCCTTTAATGTCTCTATATGAACCTATATGCACGAGGTGTGGGATTTGGGGGATTTGGGGTCCCCATATGCACCTACACACATGAGGTGTGGGATTTGGGGTGAATTTGGGGGTTCAGAACCCCTTTAGTGTCTCTGTATGAACCTACATGCACGAGGTGGGGGGTTTGGGGGAATTTGGGGAGTTTGGGGATTGCCCCAGGGTGTACGGGGGGATTTGGGGTCCCCATGTGCACTTACACACATGAGGTGTGGGATTTGGGGGAATTTGGGGGTCTCAGAACCCCTTTAGTGTCTCTGTATGAACCTACATGCACGAGGTGGGGGGTTTGGGGGGAATTTGGGGAGATTTCGGGGGATTTGGGGTCCCTACATGCATGAGGTGCGGGGTTTTGGCAGGAATTTGGGGGATTTAGGGAATTTGGGGGTCTCAGAACCCCTTCAGTGTCCCTATATGAACCTACATGCACGAGGTGTGGGGTTTGGGGAGGATTTGGGGGGTTTTGGGGGTCCCTACATGCATGAGGTGTGGGGTTTTGGGGAATTTGGGGGTTTGGGGGGATTTGGGGTCCTCACGTGCACCTACCTGCATGAGGTGCGGGGTATGGGGGGAATTTGGGGAGGGTGTGGGGGGATTTGGGGTCCCTACATGCATGAGGTGTGGGATTTTGGCAGGAATTTGGGGGATTTAGAGAATTTGGGGGTCTCAGAACCCCTTTAGTGTCCCCTATGTGAACCTACATGCACGAGGTGGGGGGGTTTGGGGGGATTTGGGTCCCCATGTGCACCTACATGCACAAAGTGTGGGGTTTTGGGGGAATTTAGGAATTTGGGGAGGGTTTGGGGGATTTAGGGTCCCCTACGTGCACCTACATGGACAGGTGGTGGGGTTTTGGCAGGAATTTGGGGGATTTAGGGAATTTGGGGGTCTCAGAACCCTTTAGTGCCCCTATATGATCGTATACGCACGAGGTGTGGGGGTTTGGGGGGATTTGGGGAAATTTGGGGGATTTGGGGTCCCCATGTGCACCTACATGCACAAAGTGTGGGGTTTGGGGGAAATTTAGGGAATTTGGGGAGGGTTTGGGGGATTTGGGGTCCCCACGTGCACCTACATGGACAGGGTGTGGGGTTTGGGGGGATTTGGGGAATTTGGGGTTGATTTGGGGTCCCTTTGGGGTTCTCCAGTGGGGTCAGGGGTGTCCTGTCCCTGGTGATGTCCCTGGTGATGTCCCTGGTGATGTCCCCAATGTCCCCTCCCTGTGGCAGGTGGTGACACTGTGGTACCTCAGGGTGTGTCCTGTCCCTGACAATGTCCCCAATGTCCCTCTCTGTGGCAGGTGGTGACACTGTGGTACCTCAGGGTGTGTCCTGTCCCTGACAATGTCCCCAATGTCCCCTCCCTGTGGCAGGTGGTGACACTGTGGTACCCCTAGGGTGTGTCCTGTCCCTGGTGACAATGTCCCCAATGTCCCCTCTCCTGTGGCAGGTGGTGACACTGTGGTACCCCAGGGTGTGTCCTGTCCCTGATGATGTCCCTGACAATGTCCCCAGTGTCCCCAATGTCCCCTCCCTGTGGCAGGTGGTGACACTGTGGTACCTCAGGGTGTGTCCTGTCCCTGGTGATGTCCCCAATGTCCCCAATGTCCCCTCCCTGTGGCAGGTGGTGACACTGTGGTACCTCAGGGTGTGTGCTGTCCCTGGTGATGTCCCCAATGTCCCCTCCCTGTGGCAGGTGGTGACACTGTGGTACCCCAGGGTGTGTCCTGTCCCTGATGATGTCCCTGGTGATGTCCCCAGTGTCCCCAATGTCCCCTCCCTGTGGCAGGTGGTGACACTGTGGTACCCCAGGGTGTGTCCTGTCCCTGATGATGTCCCTGACGATGTCCCCAGTGTCCCCAATGTCCCCTCCCTGTGGCAGGTGGTGACACTGTGGTACCCTCAGGGTGTGTCCTGTCCCTGGTGATGTCCCCAATGTCCCCAATGTCCCCTCCCTGTGGCAGGTGGTGACACTGTGGTACCTCAGGGTGTGTCCTGTCCCTGATGATGTCCTGACAATGTCCCCAGTGTCCCCAATGTCCCCTCCCTGTGGCAGGTGGTGACACTGTGGTACCTCAGGGTGTGTCCTGTCCCTGGTGATGTCCCCAATGTCCCCTCCCTGTGGCAGGTGGTGACACTGTGGTACCGTGCCCCCGAGATCCTGCTGGGCTGCAAATATTACAGCACAGCTGTGGACATCTGGAGCCTGGGCTGCATCTTCGCCGAGATGGTGGGTGGCACTGGGACACTGGGGACACTGGGGACACTGGGGACACTGGGGACACTGGGGACACTGGGGACACTGGGGGATACTAGCACTGGGGATACTGGGGATACTGGGACACTGGGAACATTGGGGACAACAGGGACACTGGGGACACTGGGGACACTGGGGACATTGGGGACACTGGGGATACTGGGGACACTGGGGATACTGGGATACTGGGGACACTGGGAACATTGGGGACAACAGGGACACTGGGGACACTGGGGACATGGGGACACTGGGGACACTGGGGACATTGGGGACACTGGGGGCACTGGGGACACTGGCATGTGACACAGCCTGGGCTGCATCTTCGCCGAGATGGTGGGTGGCACTGGGGACACTGGGGACACTGGGGACACTGGGGACAACAGGGACACTGGGGACACTGGGGACACTGGGGACACTGAGGTGACACTGGGGACATTGGGGACATTTGGGGACACTGGGGACACTGGGATGTGACACAGCCTGGGCTGCATCTTCGCCGAGATGGTGGGTGGCACTTGAGGACATTGGGGACACTGGGGACATTTGGGGACATTGGAGTGACACTGGGGACATTGGGGACAACAGGGACACTGGGGACACTGGGGACATTGGGGACACTGGGGACACTGAGGTGACACTGGGGACATTGGGGACATTTGGGGACACTGGGGACACTGGGATGTGACACAGCCTGGGCTGCATCTTTGCCGAGATGGTGGGTGGCAATGTCCCCAGGGTGACACTGGGTCCCTTGGGGGTGTCCTGCATGTCCCCAAACCCCTCTAATGTGGCACCAGGGTCCCTTGGGGGTGACACTGAGGACCCCAAACCCCCCTCTGGTGACACTGGGGTCCCTTGGGGGTGCCCTGGGTGTCCCTAGGCCCCTCTAAGGTGACACCAGGATGCTCAGACCCCCTCAGGTGACACTAGGGTCCGTTGGGGGTGTCCAGGGTGTCCCCAGACCCCCCTCAGGTGACACTGGGGTCCCTTGGGGGTGTCCTGGGTGTCCCCAAACCCCTCTAAGGTGACACTGGGGTCCTTTGGGGGTGTCCTGGGTGTCCCCAGACCCCCCTCAGGTGACACTGGGGTCCCTTGGGGGTGCCCTGGGTGTCCCCAGACCCCCCTCAGGTGACACCGGGGTCCCTTGGGGGTGTCCTGGGTGTCCCCAAACCCCCCTCAGGTGACACCACGGTCCCTTGGGGGTGCCCTGGGTGTCCCCACCCCCCCGGGGTGACCCCACGGTGACGTCAGCGGCCGTGGGAACAAAGGGACATTGTGAGGGCCTGGAGGGGGGAGGGGAGGGGACATCAGGTGACCCCCCCCACGTCACCCGGGGTGACCACAACGTCCGGGGGGGGTCACGAGGGGCTCACGGGGTGGGGGAGGGGCAAAACCCCGGGAAAGGTCCCTGGGGGAGGGGACAGGACGGGACTGGGGACCCTGGGGTGACCCTGACCCCCCAGGGTGGATTTGGGGACCCCACAGTGACCCTGAGCCCCCAGGGTGATTTGGGGACCCCACAGTGACCCTGACCCCCCAGAGTGGATTTGGGACCCTGGGGTGACCCCTGACCCCCCAGGGTGATTTGGGACCCCACAGTGACCCCTGAACCCCCTCAGGGTGGATTTGGGGACCCACAGTGACCCTGAACCCCCAGGTGGATTTGGGACCCCAGGGTGACCCCTGACCCCCAGGGTGGCCCCAGGGTCCTGGGGGTGTCCAGATGTCCCCAGCCCCCATGGGTGGCTTTGGGGACCCCAGGATGTGCCCAGGGGTCTCAGGTGTCCCTTGGGGTGTCCCCCTCCCAATTCACCTGGGGAGGTCACCTGGGTGTGTCCCCTGTGTCCTCTGTGTCCCCCAGATCCCTCACAGGGCTCTGAGACCAATCCCTGTGTCCCCTGTGGGTGTCCCCTGACCCCTGTGATGTCCCCAATGTCCCAATGTCACTCTGCCTCAGTGTCCCCAGGGTCCCTGTGTCCCCCTTGTCCCTGTGATGCTCCCATGTCCCCAGGGTCCCTGACCCCTGTGATGTCCCCAATGTCCCCAATGCCCCAATGTCCCTGTGATGTCCCCAATGTCCCCAATGTCCCCATGTCCCTGTGTCCCCCATGTCTCTGTGATGCTCCCAATGTCCCCAATGCCCCGACTCCTGTGATGTCCCCAATGTCCCCAACATCCCAAATGTTCCTGTGATGTCCCCAATGTCCCTGTGATGTCCCCCAGATCACGCGCAGGCGCTGTTCCCCGGTGACTCCGAGATCGACCAGCTGTTGTCCCCAATGTCCCTGACCCTGTGATGTCCCCAATGTCCCAAATATCCCCAATGTCCCCAACGTCCCCAACGTCCCCAAGTCCCCAATATCCCCAATATCCCTGTGATGTCCCTGTGATGTCCCCAATGTCCCCAATATCCCCAATGTCCCTGACCCCTGTAATGTCCCAAATATCCCCAATGTCCTCTGTGTCCCTGTGATGTCCCCAATATCCCCAATGTCCCTGACCCCTGTAATGTCCCCAATGTCCCCAATATCCCCAATGTCCCTGTGTCCCTGTGTTGTCCCCAATGTCCCCAATATCCCAATGTCCCTGTGGTGTCCCCAGATCACGCGCCGGGCACTGTTCCCCGGCGACTCCGAGATCGACCAGCTGTTGTCCCCAATATCCCCAATATCCCCAATGTCCCCAATATCCCCAATGTCCCTGTGTCCCTGTGATGTCCCCAATGTCCCTGTGGTGTCCCCGTGTCCCCCATGTCCCTGTGATGTCCCCAATGTCCCTGTGTCCCTGTGGTGTCCCCAGATCACGCGCTTGGCGCTGTTCCCCAGCGACTCCGAGATCGACCAGCTGTTGTCCCCAATGTCCCTGTGATGTCCCCAATATCCCTGTGTCCCCAATGTCTCCAATATCCCCAATGTCCCCAATGTCCTGACCCCTGTAATGTCCCCAATGTCCCCAATGTCCCCCAATGTCCCTGTGTCCCTGTGGTGTCCCCAATGTCCCCAATGTCCCCAATGTCCCCAATGTCCCCAATATCCCCTGTGTCCCTGTGATGTCCCCAATGTCCCCCATGTCCCCAATATCCCCAATGTCCCTGTGTCCCTGTGGTGTCCCCAATATCCCCAATGTCCCCAATGCCCCCAATGTCCCCAATGTCCCCAACGTCCCTGTGGTGTCCCCTGTCCCCAGATCACGCGCTCGGGCGCTGTTCCCCGGCGACTCCGAGATCGACCAGCTGTTGTCCCCAATGTCCCTGTGATGTCCCCAATGTCCCTAATATCCCCAATGTCCCTGTGTCCCTGTGGTGTCCCTAATATCCCTGTGTCCCCAATGTCCCCAATATCCCAATGTCCCTGTGATGTCCCCAATGTCCCCAATGTCCCCATGTCCCCAATGTCCCCAATGTCCCTGTGATGTCCCCAATGTCCCTGTGGTGTCCCCAGATCACACGCTGGGCGCTGTTCCCCGGGCGACTCCGAGATCGACCAGCTGGTGTCCCCAATGTCCCTGACCCCTGTGATGTCCCCAATGTCCCCAATGTCCCTGTGATGTCCCCAATGTCCCCAATATCTCCAATATCCCCAATGTCCCCAATATCCCCAATGTCCCTGTGATGTCCCCAATGTCCCCGTGGTGTCCCCAGATCACGCGCCGGGCGCTGTTCCCCGGCGACTCCGAGATCGACCAGCTGTTGTCCCCAATGTCCCTGTGATGTCCCCAATGTCCCCAATGTCCCCATGTCCCCAATGTCCCCAACATCCCCAATATCCCTGTGATGTCCCCCATGTCCCCATGTCCCTGTGATGTCCCCAATGTCCCCAATGTCCCTCTGCGATGTCCCCAATGTCCCCGTGGTGTCCCCAGATCACGCGCCGGGCGCTGTTCCCTGGTGACTCTGAGATCGACCAGCTGTTGTCCCCAATGTCCCTGACCCCTGTGATGTCCCCAATATCCCTGTGATGTCCCCAATGTCCCCAATGTCCCTGTGATGTCCCCAATGTCCCTGTGGTGTCCCCCAGATCACGCTGCCGGGCGCTGTTCCCCGGCGACTCCGAGATCGACCAGCTGGTGTCCTCAATGTCCCTGACCCCTGTGATGTCCCCAATGTCCCCAATGTCCCTGTGATGTCCCCAATGTCGCCAATATCTCCAATATCCCCAATGTCCCCAATATCCCCAATGTCCTGTGATGTCCCCAATGTCCCCAACGTCCCGTGATGTCCCCAGATCACGCGCCGGGCGCTGTTCCCCGGCGACTCCGAGATCGACCGGCTGTTGTCCCCAATGTCCCTGACCCCTGTGATGTCCCCAATGTCCCCAATGTCCCTGACCCCTGTAATGTCCCCTGTGTCCCTGTGGTGTCCCCAGATCACGCGCCGGGCGCTGTTCCCTGGTGACTCCGAGATCGACCAGCTGTTCCGCATTTTCCGCACTCTGGGCACTCCGGACGAGGCCGCCTGGCCGGGGGTCTCGGCCCTGCCCGACTACAAGGCCACCTTCCCCCGCTGGGCCCGCCAGGACCTGGCCAAGGTCCTGCCCCCGCTGGACGACGAGGGCCGCAAGCTGCTGGCGGTGAGGGCGCGGGGCACACCTGCTCCTGCTTCTGCCCATGTCCTGATTTTCCCCACTTTTTCCCCCATTTTTTCCTGATTTTTCCCATTTTTTCCTGATTTTTCCCACTTTTTTCCTGATTTTTCCCACTTTTTCCCGATTTTTCCTGATTTTCCCCATGTTTCCCGATTTTTTTCCTGATTTTTCACACTTTTTCCTCATTTTTTCACACTTTTTCCTGATCTTTCCCATTTTTCCTGATCTTTCCCATTTTTCCCACTTTTTTCCTGATTTTTCCCATTTTTACTGATTTTTCCCATTTTTCCTGATTTTTCCCACTTTTCCTGATTTTTCCCACTTTTTCCTGATTTTTCCCATTTTTTCCTGATTTTTCCCACTTTTTTCCTGATTTTTCCCATTTTTCCTGATTTTCCCCACTTTTTCCCCGATTTTTTCCTGAGTTTTCCCATTTTTTCCTGATTTTCCCATTTTTTCCTGATTTTTCCACTTTTTCCTCATTTTTCCCATTTTTTCCTGATTTTCCCCACTTTTTCCCCAATTTTTTCTAATTTTCCCCACTTTTTCCCCAATTTTTTCCTGATTTTTCCCATTTTTTCCTGATTTTTCCCACTTTTTCCTGATCTTTCCCATTTTTCCTGATTTTTCCCATTTTTTCCTGATTTTTCCCACTTTTTTCCTGATTTTCCCCACTTTTTTCCTGATTTTTCCCACTTTTTTCCTGATTTTTCCCACTTTTCCCCCGATTTTTCCTGATTTTCCCCATGTTTCCCCGATTTTTTCCTGATTTTTCCCATTTTTTCCTAATTTTGTCCACTTCTTCCCGATTTTTTCCTGATTTTTCCCACTTTTTCCCGATTTTTTCCTAATTTTTCCCATTTTTTTCCTGATTTTCCCCACTTTTTCCCCGATTTTTCCTGATTTTTCCCATTTTTTCCTGATTTTTCCCACTTTTTTCCTGATTTTCCCCACTTTTCCCGATTTTTCCTGATTTTTCCCATTTTTTCTTGATTTTTCCCACTTTTTCCTGATTTTCCCACTTTCCCCCAATTTTTCCTGATTTTTCCCATTTTTTCCCGATTTTTCCACTTTTTTCCCGATTTTTTCCTGATTTTTCCCACTTTTTTCCTGATTCTTCCCACTTTTTCCTGATTTTTCTCATTATTCCGATTTTTCCCAATTTTTCCTATTTTTCCCACTTTTTTTCCCAATTTTTTCCTGATTTTTCCCATTTCCCCCAATTCTTCCCACTTTTCCTGATTTTTCCCATTTTTACTGATTTTTTTCCTAATTTTTTCGTAATTTTTCCCATTTTTCCTGATTTTTCCCATTTTTCCCTGATTTTTCCCATTTTTTCCTGATTTTCCCATTTTCCCCACTTTTTTGTGACTTTTCCTGTTTTTTCCTGATTTTTCCCATTTTTCCCATTTTCCCCGCTTCTTCCCACATTTCCTGATTTTTCCCATTTTCCCTGATTCTTCCCACATTTTCCTGATTTTTCCTTTTTCCCTGATTTTTCCCACTTCTTTCCAGTTTTTTCCCACTTTTTCCTGAATTTTCCCATTTTTTCCTGATTTTTCCACTTTCCCCTGTTTTTTCCCATTTTTCCTGCTTTTTCCCTGCTTTTTCCCCCATTTTTCACACCTTTTCCCCCCATATTCCCTGGTTTTTCCCCATTTTTCAGACCTTTCCCCCATATTTCTTCTATTTCTCTCCTCTTTTTCCCAAATTTTCCTTTTTTCCCCATTCTCCACTATTTCCCTCATTTTTCCCATTCTCCCCCATTTCCCCCCAGTTTTTCCCCATTTTTCCCAATTTTCACCCCATTTTTCCCATTTTTTTCCCCAGCAAATGCTGCACTACGACCCCAACAAGCGAATTTCTGCCAAGGCCGCCCTGGGCCACCCCTTTTCCGTGATGTCACCAGAGCTGTCCCCCACCTGCGCCTCTGACCCCAAAACCCCCCAAAATAACCCCAAATCACCCCAAAATTACCTAAAATCTCCCCGGGGGGGGTCCCCAAGGCCACCCCCACCCCGGATTTGTGGCACTTACAGCTGTCCCCTCCCCTCCCCAATGCCACCTCCTCGATGTCCCTTTGCCCCTCCCCCCCCGCCCCCCCGCGGTTTTTGGAGCCGAATTTTTTGTAATTTCTGCAAAAATTTGTAATAAAATTTGCTGGGCTCATTTTTCTTTTTGGGTGGGTGGGGGGTCAGGGTGTCATTGTTACCTCTGGGTCTGTCACCTCCCTTTCCCCCATTCTGAGATCTCCAAAATGTCCCCAAACCCCCAAAAATTGTCCCCAAACCCCCAAAAATGTCCCCAAATCCCCCAAAAATGTCCCCAAATCCCCCGCCCCCCGGCGCTTCTCAGGCCACGCCCCCTGACCTTCAAACCACGCCCACTTATGACCACGCCCACGCCGCCATCGCCGCGCTCTGATTGGTCCACCCTGGTCCCGGCGGCCCCCGCTGTCAATCATAGTCAGCACCTTCACTGATTGGCTGATGCCACATCTCTGCCCGCCTTCCCATTGGCTAATGCGGCCGGAGGGATCCGCCCCCCTTCGGTCACCTTATTTGTTGTCTGTCCCGCCCTCCTGCGCGTCTACGCTTCCCATTGGCTGCCTGCCACGTCAATAACTTTAAACCCCGCCTCCTCACCGCCTTGACTTTTCCCCATTGGCCACGCTCCCTCTTCATTCCTATTGGTGGCCGCGCTGTCAATCATCGTTTTGCCATCCTCTATTGGTTGAGCCAGGCGGGGCGGTGCCATTCGTGCATCCCATTGGTGGAGGGTGAAGGCGGGCTCTGCGCTGATTGGTCGAGACTTGGTTTAGTCCCGCCCCCTCCGTGAGGGCTTGGCGGAGCCGCTGTTTGTGCGCTCGGGGCCGCGCCGGGAGGGCCCGGAGGTACCGGGGGAGGCACCGGGAACGCTGCGGGGGCGGCACCGGGCACCGAGGGCAACCGGGAGCCGAGGGAACCGGGAGCTGAGGGCGGGATCCCCGGGTGGGGATTTGAGGAGGGGGTTTGAGGCCTGAGGGGCCGCGGCCGCCTCATCCCGGGGGGTTCCGGGCCGGGATCCCCCGGAGGGGTCGCGGCTTGGCCGGGTTGGGGTTGAGGGGGCCGGTGTTGCTTCGTAGTGAGGGGGTTCCCACATTTTGTGGGGATTTTTTCGGCCTCCTCCCCATTATTTGGGGTTCCTTCGTTCCTATTTTGGGAATGTTTTCCTCGCTGTTTTGGGGGTGTTTTTCCCATCCCAACCCCCGTTATTGGCGTTTCCCCCCTGCTTTGGGGGTGTTTTCCACCCTCGTTCCTATTTTGGCGATGTTTTCCTCGCAGCTTTGGGGTTTTTCCCCTTCTCTTTTCCATTCTGGGGGTGTTTCTCCCCCTCATTATGGAGGCTCCCTGGAATTTGGGATTTTCTCACAATTTGGGTTCTCCCAAGATTTGGGATTCTCCAGAACTGAGATGCCCGCAGAATTTGGGATTCTCCAGAACTGAGATGCCCGCAGAATTTGGGATTTCCAGGAATCTGGAATCCCCCAGAAGCGAGGCTCTCCCAGGATTTGGGATCCCACAGATCCGATCCTGCCCAGAACTGAGGAACCCCCTGAATTTGGGATCCCCTGGGCAGCCAGCGTGGCAAATCACGGGGGTGATCCCAGCTGGGTGACCCCATCCCAGTGTGATCATCCCATCCAGCTGGGTTATCCTGGTGGGGTGATCCCATCCCAGTGTTTGATCCCACCCCAGTGTTTGATCCCAGCACTGATCCTATCCCAGTGTTTGATCCCAGTGCTGGTCCCATCCCAGTGTTTGATCCCATCCCAGCGCTGATCCCATCCCAGTGTTTGATCCCACCCCAGTGTTTGATCCCAGTGCTGGTCCCATCCCAGTGTTTGATCCCAGTGCTGATCCCATCCCAGTGCTTGATCCCAGTGCTGATCCCATCCCAGTGCTTGATCCCATCCCAGTGCTGATCCCATCCCAGTGTTTGATCCCAGTGCTGATCCCATCCCAGTGTTTGATCCCACCCCAGGGTTTGATCCCAGTGCTGATCCCATCCCAGTGTTTGATCCCAGTGCTGATCCCATCCCAGTGCTTGATCCCAGTGCTGATCCCATCCCAGTGCTGATCCCATCCCAGTGTTTGATCCCAGTGCTGATCCCATCCCAGTGTTTGATCCCACCCCAGGGTTTGATCCCAGCACTGATCCTATCCCAGTGTTTGATCCCAGCGCTGATCCCATCCCAGTGTTTGATCCCAGTGCTGATCCCATCCCAGTGCTTGATCCCAGTGCTGATCCCATGCCACTGCTCATCCCAGTGTTTGATCCCATCCCAGTGTTTGATCCCATCCCAGTGTTTGATCCCAGTGCTGATCCCACCCCAATATTTGATCCCAGTTGTGATCCCAGTGTGATGATCCTATCCCAGTGTTGTGATCCCAGTGCTGATTCCACCCCAATATTTGATCCCAGTCCTGATCCCATCCCAGTGTTTGATCCCATCCCAGTGTTTGATCCCATCCCAGTGCTGATCCCACCCCAGTGCTGATCCCAGTGCTGATCCCAGTCCTGATCCCATCCCAGTGTTGTGATCCCAGTGTGATGATATCACCCCAGTGCTGATCCCAGTTCTAATCCCACCCCAGCTGATCCCACCCCAGTATGATAATCCCACCCCAGCACTGATCCCACCCCAGCACTGATCCCATCCCAGCACTGATCCCACCCCAGCACTGATCCCACCCCAGTATGATAATCCCACCCCAGCACTGATCCCACCCCAGCGCTGATCCCACCCCAGCACTGATCCCACCCCAGCGCTGATCCCACCCCAGTGCTGATCCCAGTGCTGATCCCAGTCCTGATCCCATCCCAGTGTTGTGATCCCAGTGTGATGATATCACCCCAGTGCTGATCCCAGTTCTAATCCCACCCCAGCGCTGATCCCACCCCAGTATGATAATCCCACCCCAGCACTGATCCCACCCCAGCACTGATCCCACCCCAGCACTGATCCCACCCCAGCGCTGATCCCACCCCAGTATGATAATCCCACCCCAGCACTGATCCCACCCCAGCGCTGATCCCACCCCAGTGCTGATCCCAGTGCTGATCCCAGTCCTGATCCCATCCCAGTGTTGTGATCCCAGTGTGATGATATCACCCCAGTGCTGATCCCAGTTCTAATCCCACCCCAGCGCTGATCCCACCCCAGCACTGATCCCACCCCAGCACTGATCCCAGCACTGATCCCATCCAGCACTGATCCCATCCCAGCACTGATCCCAGTGCTGATCCCACCAGTATGATAATCCCACCCCAGCACTGATCCCATCCCAGCACTGATCCCAGTGCTGATCCCACCCCAGTATGATAATCCCCCCAGCACTGATCCCATCCCAGCACTGATCCCAGTACTGATCCCCCCAGCACTGATCCCATCCCAGCACTGATCCCAGTACTGATCCCCCCAGCACTGATCCCATCCCAGCACTGATCCCAGCGCTGATCCCACCCCAGCGCTGATCCCACCCCAGCACTGATCCCATCCCAGCACTGATCCCACCCCTCGATCCCAGCTGACCCCCTTGTCCCCGCAGGATCGCGGCGGGAGCCGGTCCCAGCCCGTCCCAGTCGCTCCCAGTCGCTCCCAGCCCGTCCCAGCTGAGCGGTGGCTGCGGGGCCATGGCCGCCCAGCGGGGCCCAGCGACCCAACGGGCACTCCCAGCCCAGTAAGATCTGCCAGTTCAAACTGGTGCTACTGGGAGAGTCGGCCGTGGGCAAGTCCAGCCTGGTGCTGCGCTTCGTCAAGGGCCAGTTCCACGAGTACCAGGAGAGCACCATCGGCGGTGAGCTGGGCTCTGGGGGGTCCTGCAGAGGTCTGGGGGTCCCTTAAAGGGGTCTGGGGGGTCCTGCAGGGGTCTGGGGGTCCCAAAGGGGTCTGGGGGTCCTGCAGGGGGTCTGGGGGGTCCCAAAGGGGTCTGGGGGTCCCGCAAGGGGTCTGGGGGCTGTCCTGGGGGGTATTTGGGGCTGTCCTGGGGTGGGATTTGGGGTGTTCAGAGTGGGATTTGGGGTGCAGGGAGGGGTACCAGGAGAGCACCATCGGTGGTGAGCTGGGCTCTGGGGGTCCCACAGGGCTCTGGGGGGTCCCTGCGTCCCAGGGGTCTGGGGGTCCTGCAGAGGGTCTGGGGGTCCCACAGGGATCTAGGGCTGTCCTGGGTGCGATTTGGGGCTTTTTGGAAGGTTTGGGGACACCCTGAGGTGTCCCTGGGCAGGTTGGTGACACTCTGGTGCCACCCTGGTGACACTCTGGGCTGTCCCTGGCTGGCTTGGTGACACCCTGGTGACACTTTTTGCCCCCCCCAGCAGCATTCCTGACTCAGTCCGTGTGTCTGTCTGGGTTTGGGATGCACTGAGGATCTCTGGCTGGGTTGGTGACACTGGTGGCACCCTGGTGACATCCTGATGACACTCTGGGCTGTCCCTGACTGGGTTGGTGACACTCTGGTGACCCCTGGTGACACTTTTTGCCCCCCAGCAGCATTCCTGACACAGTCAGTGTGCCTGGCTGGGTTTGGGATGCACTGAGGGATCTCTGGCTGGGTTGGTGACATAGTGGTGGCTCTCTGGCTGGGTTGGTGACACTCAGAACTGTCCCTGGCTGGGTTGGTGACACCCTGGTGACACTTTTGCCCCCCAGCAGCATTCCTGACACAGTCCGTGTGTCTGTCTGGGTTTGGGATGCACTGAGGGATCCCTGGCTGGGTTGGTGACACTCATAACTGTCCCTGGCTGGGTTGGTGACACAGTGGTGGCTCTCTGACTGGGTTGGTGACACCCTGGTGACACTTTTGCCCCCCAGCAGCATTCCTGACACAGTCCGTGTCTGTCTGGGTTTGGGATGCACTGAGGGATCCCTGGCTGGGTTGGTGACACTCATAACTGTCCCTGGCTGGGTTGGTGACCCAGTGGTGGCTCTCTGGCTGGGTTGGTGACACGCTGGTGACACTTTTTCCCCCCAGCGGCCTTCCTGACACAGTCCGTGTGCCTGGATGACACCACGGTCAAGTTTGAGATCTGGGACACGCAGGGGCAGGAGGCGCTACCACAGCCTGGCCCCATGTACTACCGGGGGGCCCAGGCTGCCATCGTGGTCTATGACATCACCAACCAGGTCTGGGGGGGCTTGGGGGGGGTCCTGAGGGCAGATCTGGGGAGGATTTGGGGGTCTCAGGGGGATTTTGAGGGGGGTTTGGGGGAGTTCTGAGTGGGCTCAGGGGGGTCTGAGGAGCTCAGGATGTTCCCAGGGGTTCTGAGGAGTCTCAGGGGATCTGAGGGGTCTTGGGGGAGGTCCTGAGAGGTGTGGGGGGAATTTGAGGGGCATTTTTGGGGTTCTGAGGGATTTGGGGGAGTCTCAGGGGTCCTGCCAGGGGACTCAGGCCACCATCGTGGTCTGTGACATCACCAACCAGATTTGGGGAAGATTTTGGGGGGTTTGGGGCAGATTTGGGAGGCTCAGGGGGTTCTGAGGGATCCCAGGATATTTGAGGAGGGGTCTCAGAGATCTCAGTGTATTTGGGGAGGGGTCTCAGTCTGCAATCCCTCCCAGGAGACATTGCCTGTGCCCAGGGCCGGGTGGAAGGAGCTGCAGGGGGCATCTGGGGATTTCAGGATTTTTGAGGAGAGGTCTCAGGGTTGTCAGGGAATTTGAGGAGGGGTCTCAGAGGAATTTGGGGAGGGGTCTCAGGCTGCAGTTCCCTCCCAGCCAGAGACCTGGAGCAGGGTGAAGGAGCTGGGGGAAGTCAGGATCTCAGGAGTTTCAGGATTTTTGAGGAGGGGTGTCAGTGTATTTGAGTAGGGGTCTCAGGGGGATTTGGGAGGGCTCTCAGTGTATTTGAGGAGGGGTCTCAGTGTATTTGGGGAGGGGTCTCAGGGGTCTCAGTGTATTTGAGGAGGGGTCTCAGAGGATTTGAGGAGGGGCTCAGTGTATTGGGGAGGGTCTCAGAGGTCTCAGGGGGATTTGGAGGGTCTCAGTGTACTTGGGGAGGGGTCTCAGTGGATTTGAGGAGGGGTCTCAGTCTCAGCTCCCCAGGAGACGTTTGCCTGCGCGCGGGCTGGGTGAAGGAGCTGAGTGGGGGCTCAGGGTATCTCAGTGTATTTGAGGAGGGGTCTCAGAGGATTTGAGGAGGGGTCTCAGGGGTCTCAGTGTATTGGGGAGGGGTCTCAGTGATTTGGGGAGGGGTCTCAGTGATTTGGGGAGGGGTCTCAGGGCTCTCAGTGATTTGGGGAGGGGTCTCAGTGTATTTGGGAGGGGTCTCAGTGATTTGGGGAGGGGTCTCAGTCTGCAATCCCCCCCAGGAGACGTTTGCCCGGGCGCGGGGCTGGGTGAAGGAGCTGCAGCGCCAGGCCAGCCCCAGCATCGTCATCGCCCTGGCTGGGAACAAGGCCGACCTGGCCAGCAAGAGGATGGTGGAGTACGAGGTGGGACTGGGGCTTGGGGAAATTGGGGACATTTGGGGACATTTGGGGAATTTTTGGGATTTTTTGGGGAATTTTTGGGATTTTTTTGGGGAATTTTTGGGATTTTTTTAGGAATTTCTGGGATTTTTACGGGAGTTTTTGGGATTTTTTAGGAATTTCTTAGGAATTTCTGGGATTTTTTTGGGAATTTTTGGGATTTTTTAAAGGAATTTTGGGGATTTTTTTGGGAATTTCTGGGATTTTTTGGGAATTTTTGGGAATTTTTTTAGGAATTTTGGGATTTTTTTAGGAATTTTGGGATTTTTTTTGGGAATTTTGGGATTTTTTTAGGAATTTTTGGGATTTTTTTAAGGAATTTTTGGGATTTTTAAAGGAATTTTTGGGATTTTTTTAGGAATTTCTGGGATTTTCTTTTTAGGGAAATTTCTGGCATTTTTTGAGAATGTCTTAGGAATTTCTGGGATTTTTGTGGAATTTCTGAGATTTTTTGGGGGTTTCTGGGGGCGATTTTGGAGTTTCTGGGATTTTTTTTGGGAATTTCTGGGATTTTTGGGGGGAATTTCTGGGATTTTTGGGGAACTTTTGGGATTTTTTGGAATTTCTGGGATTTTTTAGGAATTTCTGGGCATTTTTTAGGAATTTCTGGGATTTTAAAGGAATTTCTGGGCATTTTTTAGGAATTTCTGGGATTTTTAAAGGAATATTTTTGGGGGAAATTTCTGGGATTTTTTTTGGAAGTTTCTGGGGGTTGTTTTTGGGGGATTTCAGTGATTTTTGGGAGTTTCTGGGATTTTTGGGGGAATTTCTGGGATTTTTTTGAGAGTTTCTGGGGTTTTTTGGGAGGCTTCCTGGGGGTGGTTTTGAGAGTTTCTGGGGTGTTTTGGGATGTTCCTGGGGGTTTTTTGGGAGTTCTTGGGGTTTTTTGGGGAATTCCTGGGGATTTTTTGGGAGTTCTTGGGGGTTTTTTGGGAGTTCCTGGGATTTTTTTTGGGAATTCCTGGGGGTTTTGGGGAGTTCCTGGGGGTGTTTTTGGGGAGTTTCTGGGTTTTTTGGGGGAGTTGCTGGGATTTTTGGGAGGCTTCTGGAGTGTTTTGGGAGTTCCTGGGGGTTTTTGGCGAGTTCCTGGGATTTTTTTGGGAAATTTCTGGATATGTTTTTGGGGGTTCCTGGGGTTTTTGGGGGTTCCTGGGGTTTTTGGGGGTTCCTGGGGGTTTTGGGGGTTCCTGGGGTTTTTGGCAAGTTCCTGGGGTTTTTTGGGGGAATTTCTGGATATGTTTTTGGGGGGTTCCTGTGGCTTTTTGGGGGGTTCCTGGGGGTTTTTTGGGGGTTCCTGGGTTTTTTTGGGGGTTCCTGAGGTTTTTTGGGAATTTCTGGATATGTTTTTGGGGGGGGTTCCTGGGGGTTTTTTTGGG
Organism: Luscinia luscinia; assembly: GCA_034336685.1. Taxonomy (NCBI): domain Eukaryota; kingdom Metazoa; phylum Chordata; class Aves; order Passeriformes; family Muscicapidae; genus Luscinia; species Luscinia luscinia. Next base: position 77,222 of record JAKWBO010000101.1, read on the forward strand.
GGGAATTTCTGGATGTGTTTTTAGGGGGGTTCCTGTGGGTTTTGGGGGTTCCTGGGTTTTGGGAGGTTCTGGGGGTTTTTGGGGGTTCCTGGGTTTTGGGGGTTCCTGGGTTTTTGGGGGTTCCTGGGTTTTTGGGGGGTTCCTGGGGGTTTTTGGGGGTTCCTGGGTTTTTGGGGGTTCCTGGGTTTTTGGGGGTTCCTGGGTTTTTGGGGGGTTCCTGGGTTTTTGGGGGGTTCCTGGGTTTTTGGGGGGTTCCTGAGGTTTTTTGGGGAATTTCTGGATATGTTTTTGGGGGGGGTTCTGGGGATTTTTTGGGGGAATTTCTGGATATGTTTTGGGGGGGTTCCTGTGGGTTTTTTGGGGGGGGTTCCTGGGGGTTTTTGGGGGGTTCCTGGGGTTTTTTTGGGGGGGTTCCTGGGTTTTTGGGGGTTCCTGGGTTTTTGGGGGTTCCTGTGGGTTTTTGGGGGGTTCCTGGGTTTTTGGGGGGGTTCCTGGGGGTTTTGGTCACCCTGTGCTGCAGGAAGCCCAGGCCTCACGCCGATGACAACAGCCTGCTGTTCATGGAGACCTCGGCCAAGACAGCCATGAATGTCAACGACCTGTTCCTGGCCATCGGTGAGGGGGGCTGGGGGGGGCTCAGGGGGTTTTGGGGGGCTCAGGGGGGTTTGGGGGGCTCTGAGGGGTCTCAGGGGGTTTTATGGGGTCTGTTCCAGCCCCACCCCAGGATTCGGGGCTGGGGCTGCATTTCCAAACCAAATGGTCTGGGATCACCTCAAACCACCCCAAACTATCCCAAACAACAACCCCAAACCATCCCAAACAACAACCCCAAACCATCCCAAACAACAACCCCAAACCATCCCAAACAACAACCCCAAACCATCCCAAACAACCCCAAACCATCCCAAACAACCCCAAATAAACCCAAACAACAGCTCCAAACCATCCCAAATAATCCTGAACCATCCTGAATAACCCCAAACCATCCCAAACAACAGCCCCAAACCATCCCAAACAACCCCAAACCATCCCAAACAACAGCCCTAAACCATCCCAAATAACTCTGAACCATCCCAAACAACCCTAAACTACATCCCAAATAATCCTGAACCATCCTGAATAACCCCAAACCATCCCAAACAACAGCCTGAACCATCCCAAATAACCTGAACCATCCCAAATAATCCTGAACCATCCTGAATAACCCCAAACCATCCCAAATAATCCTGAACCATCCCAAACAACCCCAAACCATCCCAAACAACCCCAAATAAACCCAAACAACAGCCCCAAACCACCCCAAATAACTCTAAACCATCCCAAACAACCCCAAACCATCCCAAATAATCCTGAACCATCCTGAATAACCCCAAACCATCCCAAACAACCCCAAATGATTCCAAATAACCATGAGTCATTCTCAAACCATTCCAAATAATCTCAAACCATCCCAAACAAATCATCTTAAATCACCCCAAATAACCCCAAACCATCCCAAACCTCCCCAAACCTTCCCAAATAACCCCAAACCATCCCAAACAACAATCCCAAACCATCCCAAACAATCCCAAACAATCCCAAACCATCCCAAATAACCCTGAACTATCCCAAACAACCCCAAACCATCCCAAATAATCCTAAACCATTTCAAACAACCCCAAACCATCCCAAATAACCCTGGACCATTCTCAAATCATTCTAAATCATCCCAAACCATCCCAAACACCCCCAAATCATCTTAAACCACCCCAAATAACCCCAAACCATCCCAAACAACCCGAATTTCCCTGGTTCCAGCCAAGAAGCTGCCAAAGACGGAGCCCCAGAGCACGAGCGGCGCCGGGGGCCGGGGCCGGGGCGTGGACCTGAGCGAGCAGAGCCCGCAGGGCAGGGGCCAGTGCTGCAGCAACTGAGAGACCCTGGGATCCACTGGGATCCACTGGGATCCAGCCAGGGTGGAACCTAAATCAGCCAGGATCCACTGGGATTGAATCCAGATCCAGCCAGGATTGAACCCAAATCCAGCCCGCAGGGCAGGGGCCAGTGCTGCAGCAACTGAGAGACCCTGGGATCCACTGGGATCCACTGGGATCCAGCCAGGGTGGAACCCGAATCCAGCCAGGATCCACTGGGATTGAACCCAAATCCAGCCAGGATTGAACCCAAATCCAGCCCGCAGGGCAGGGGCCAGTGCTGCAGCAACTGAGACCTGGGATCACTGGGATCCACTGGGATCCAGCCAGGGTGGAACCCGAATCCAGCCAGGATCCACTGGGATTGAACACAAATCCAGCCAGGATTGAACCCAAATCCAGCCTGCAGGGCAGGGGCCAGTGCTGCAGCAACTGAGAGACCTGGGATCCACTGGGATCACTGGGATCAGCAGGGTGGAACGAATCAACCAGGATCCTGGGATTGAACACAAATCAGCCAGGATTGAACCCAGATCCAGCCAGGATCCACTGGGATTGAACACAAATCCAGCCAGGATTGAACCCAAATCCAGCCTGCAGGGCAGGGGCCAGTGCTGCAGCAACTGAGAGATCCTGGGATCCACTGGGATCCACTGGGATCCAGCCAGGGTTGGAACCCAGATCCAGCCAGGATCCACTGGGATTGAACACAAATCCAGCCCTCAGGGCTGCAGCAACTGAGAGATCCTGGGATCCACTGGGATCCAGCCAGGGTTGAACCCAAATCCAGCCAGGATCCACCGGGATTGAACACAAATCCAGCCCTCAGGGCTGCAGCAACTGAGAGATCCTGGGATCCACTGGGATCACAGCTGGGATCCAGCCAGGATTGAATCCAGATCCAGCCAGGATTGAACCCAAATCCAGCCTGCAGGGCTGGGGCCAGTGCTGCAGCAACTGAGAGATCCTGGGGATCCCAGGGATCCAGTGAAATCACAGCTGGGATCACAGCCAGAATACACTGGGATCCAACCAGGATTGAACCCAAATCCATCAGGATTGAACCCAAATCCATCAGGATTGAACCCAGATCCAGCCAGGATCCACCAGAATTGAACCCAGATCCGAGCCTGCAGGGCCGGGGCCAGTGCTGCAGCAACTGAGAGATCCTGGGATCCACTGGGATCACAGCTGGGATCCAGCCAGGATACACCGGGATTGAACCCAAATCCAGCCAGGGTTGAACCCAGATCCAGCCAGGATTGAACCCAGATCCAGCCAGGATCCACTGGGATTGAACCCAAATCAGACAGGATTTAATCCAGGTCCAGCCAGGATCCACTGGGATTGAACACAAATCAGACAGGATTGAACCCAGATCCAGCCCACAGGGCTGCAGGAACTGAGGGAATCCCACAGGATCTGGCCCAAGTCCAGCTGGGATCAAGTGGGATCCAGCCCAAATACAGCCAGGATTGAGCCAGAATCCAGCCCACATCCAGTGGGATCAAGCTGGGGTCAGCCCAAATCCAGTTGGGATCCAGTGGGATCTTGTTGGATCCAGCCCAAATCCAGGATCACAGCCTGCAGGGTCTGTGCCAGGGCTGCAGCAGCTGAGGGATCCACCAGAATCCAGCCAGGATCCTGGGGGAATCCCAGCCCAGATCCCAGCCAGGATCTCACCAGGAATCAGCCAGGATCCAGCCCAGACCCCAGCCTGGATCCCTCCAGATCCCAGCCTGGATCCCAGCTCCATCCCAGCCCTGGGACTCTCTCTGAGCTCCTCTCTCAGCTCTTTTTGAAGCTTCTGAGGCTCCTCCTTGGCACCAGATCCCTCCTGGATCCTCCAGATCCCTCCTGGATCCACTTGGCTCTACCAGATCCCACCTGGATCCTCCAGATTTCACACAGATTCTTCAGATCCCTCCTGGACCCTCCAGGTCCCACCTGGACCCTCCAGATCTCACACAGATCCACCAGATCCCACCTGGATCCTCCAGATTTCACACAGATTCTTCAGATCCCTCCTGGACCCTCCAGGTCCCACCTGGACCCTCCAGATCTCACACAGATCCACCAGATCCCACCAGGATCCTCCAGACCCTGCCTAGATCCACCAGATCCCACCAAGATCCACCAGATCCTGCCTGGATCCTCCAGATCTCACACAGATTCTCCAGATCTCACCTGGCTCCACCAGATCCCACATGGATCCTCCAGATCTCACAGAGATACTCCAGACTCCACCTGGATCCTCCAGATCCTCCTGGATTCTCCAGATCTCACAGAGATACTCCAGACTCCACCAGGATTCTCCAGATCCCTTCTGGATCCACCAGATCCCATCAAGGCCCTCCAGATTTCACACAGATTGTTCAGATTTTCTCTGGATCTGCCAGATCCTTCCTGGATCCTCCAGATCCATTTTGGATTCACCAGATCTCAGATTCTCCAGATCACATCTGGCTCCTCCAGATCCCACCTGGACCTTCCAGAGCTCACACAGATACTCCAGACTCCACAGGATCCACCAGATCCCATCTGGATCCTTCAGACCCCTCCTGGACCTTCCAGATCTCACATAGATACTCCAGGATCCACCAGATCCCACCTGGATTGTCCAGACTCCAGCAGGATCCTCCAGATCCCTTCTGGATCAACCAGATCCCTCCTGGATCCTCCAGACCCTGCCTGGACCCACCAGATCTCACACAGATACTCCAGATCCTGCCAGGATCCACCAGATCCCATCTGGATCCTCCAGACCCTGCCTGGATCCCCCAGATCCCTTCTGGATCCTCCAGATCTCACACAGATACTCCAGACTCCACCTGGATCCTCCAGATCCCTTCTGGATTCTCCAGATCTCACCAGGATCCACCAGATTCCTCCTGGCTCCACCAGATCCCTTCTGGATCCTCCAGACCCTGCCTGGATCCACCAGATCTCACACAGATACTCCAGATCCTGCCAGGATCCTCCAGATCCCCCCTTGGATCGACCAGATCTCACCAGGACTCACCAGATCCCTCATGATCAACCAGATACCACAAGGATCCACCTGATCCCTTCTGGCTCCACCAGATCTCATGAGGATCCACCAGATCCCTCCTGGATCCTCCAGACCCTGCCTGGAGCCACCAGATCTCACACAGATACTCCAGATCCTGCCAGGATCCTCCAGATCCCTCCTGGCTCCTCCAGATCTCATGAGGATCCACTAGATCCCTCCTGGCTCCTCCAGATCCTGCCCGGATTCTCCAGATCCCTTCTGGATTAACCAGATCTCACGAGGATCCACCAGATCCCTTCTGGTTCCTCCAGAGCCTGCCTGGAGCCACCAGATCTCACACAGATACTCCAGATCCTGCCAGGATCCACCAGATCCTTCTGGCTCCTCCAGAGCCCTCCTGGCTCCTCCAGACCCTGCCAGGATCCACCAGATCCCTCCTGGCTCCACCAGAGCCCTCCTGGCTCCTCCAGACCCTGCCAGGATCCACCAGATCCCTCCTGGCTCCACCAGAGCCCTCCTGGCTCCTCCAGACCCTGCCAGGATCCACCAGATCCCTCCTGGCTTCTCCAGATCCCTCCTGGCCCCCGGATCCCTCTCCCAGCTCCCCGTCCCTCGGCAGGGGCGGCTCTGGACTGGATTCCCCGGGATCCCCCGTCCGTCCCCGCGGGATCCCCGGCGCCTCGGACACTCAGACCCCCCAGGATCCCCCCCAGGATCCCCCCAGGATCCCCCCCAGGATCTGGGGATCCCAGAGCCCCCCGGGATGGATCTCCCCGGGCCCGGCGCCGGTTCCTGCCGAGTTTTCGTTGGGTTTGCCCCGTTCCCGTCGGGGACAGGAGCTGCAGCGCCCCCTGGTGGGCCCCGAGCGCCTGGGGACGTCTGGGGACATCTGGGGACACTGAGGGGACCCTGCCCCGGGAGCTGCGGTGGCCCCTGAGTGACCTCGGCCATGGGGATGTCCCCAGTGCCCCTGGCCAGGGTCACTCCGCAGGTGACATCCTCAGGTGGTCACAGGGGTGGCCACAGTGTCCCCCAGGTGACCCTGGCACCAGTGATGTCCCCCAGGTGATCCTGGCACCAGTGATGTCCCCAGCTGGTCCCAGTGGTGGCCATGATGTCCCCCAGGTGATTCTGGCCACCAGTGACATCCCCAGCTGGTCCCAGTGGTGGCCACAATGTCCCCCAGCTGATCCCAGCTGTGGTGGCCATGATGTCCTCAGGTGATCCTGGCCACCACTGATGTCCTCTGGTGATCCCACAGGTGGCCTCAGTGTCCCCCAGATGGTCCCAGTCATGGTGGCCTCAATGTCCCCTGGTGGTCCCAGTGGTGGCCATGATGTCCCCCAGGTGATCTTGGCCACCAGTGACGTCCCCAGCTGGTCCCAGTGGTGGCCTCAGTGTCCTCAGGTGGTCCCAGTGGTGGCCACAATGTCCCCCAGCTGATCCCAGCTGTGGTGGCCATGATGTCCTCAGGTGATCCTGGCCACCAGTGACATCTCCCAGCTGGTCCCCTGGTGGTGCCAGTGGTGACAACAATGTCCCCTGGTGATCCTGACCCCTAGTGGTGTCCCCAGCTGGTCCCAGTCATGGTGGCCACGATGTCCCCTGGTGATCCTGGCCACCAGTGACATCTCCCAGCTGGTCCCAGTGGTGGCCTCAGTGTCCTCAGGTGGTCCCAGTGGTGGCCACAATGTCCCCCAGGTGATCCTGGCCACCAGTGACATCTCCCAGCTGGTCCCAGTGGTGGCCTCAGTGTCCCCAGCTGGTCCCAGTCATGGTGGCCACCATGTCCCCTGGTGATCCCAGCCATGGCCACCCCTCAGGTGCCACCCCCAGTGCCCCCCAGTTTGTCCCTGTCCCCATCCTGGGGCTGTCCCAGTTTGCACTTTATGGTCACATGTCCCCTGGGTGCTGTCCCCGTGTCCCCAGCGAGGGGACAGCAATGCCACCCCCCTGCCCTTTGTCCTTGTCCCTTCTGTCCCCACCCTGTGCAGGGGACACGCGGGGTGCTGCCACCCCTGGGGGACACCCCCAATTTGGGACACCCTAAAGTGGTGCCACCCCAAATTTGGTGCCACCCAGACTTGGGGACACCCAGAATTGTCCCCCCAGGCGTGGGGGGTGGTGGCTGTGGGGTGGAGGGACCCGGTCCCGTATGAAGCCCCTGGGGACATTCCCGGGGTCACCTTGGGGACATCCCGGGGTCACCTTGGGGACATTCCCAGGGTCACTCCGGGGACATTCCCGGTGCTCCAGAGCCTCTGGGATTGGTGACATCGATGTCCCCAAGGTGGTGACAGAGCCCTGCAGGGTCCTGGCCCTGTCCCCACCCTTGGGGACACTCCCAGCCCTCCAGAGCCTCTGGAATTGGTGACATTGATGTCCCCAAGGTGGTGTCCCCCCATGTACCAGCCTGGACCAATCAGGGACACTGCAGCTCCTGTCGCTCTTTTTTTTCTTTTTTTCTTTTTCTTTAATTTTTCTTTTTTCCGGCTTTTTTTTTCTCTTATTTGATTTGATTTTTATTTTATTTCGGTTTTTTTTCTTTGCTTTGGGAAGCTCCTCCCTCCTGCTGAAATAACAATCGTGGTAACCACAACCTCGGGTCGCTGATTTACCCATGTATTTAATGTAAAGTAAAAAAAAAAAACGAACAAGGACAAAAAAAAAAAACAAGGAAAAAAAATCCCAAAAACCAAAAATTCCCAACTTTTTGTGTGCTCAGGGAGGGGACGTGGCAACAACACCGGGGCCACCCGGTGCCAACAGCCGCTTCCAGATGGCGGCCCTGCCCTGATAACGCTTATCAGAGCTCGCAGCTGCCTGGCGGCTCCTGTTTTTTGCCGGGTTTTGTCGGTTTTTCCCGTTTTTTCCCCCAAATTCCCACCGGGAAATTCGGGAGCGGCGCTGCCCCTTTAAATGCGCGTTGCCGCTTTAAGACCCCCTGGTGTTTCGGGTGGTGTTGCCTCTTTAAGGCGGCGCTGGTGGGGCCCACCTTGAGTGAGGGCACGCCCACTGGGGCCCCGTTAAAGTAAACAGAGGGGGCGTGGTCGGGGGGCGTGGCCACGCCCATCGCCCCCCTCTTAAAAGGGCCGCGCCCGCAGGGACGTCGCTGGACCGGAACCGTTACGCAGGTGCGCGGCGGGGGCAAACCGGGACCGGGACGGGAATGGGGACAACCAGGACCGGGACCGGGATGGGAATGGGGGATCGGGATGGGGCTGAGGGGAGGAAGAACCGGGATCCCGCTGGGGTTGGCGGGAAAACAACGGGGACCGGGAAGGTTTGGGGACAACCAGGAGCGGGATGGGCCTGCGGCGGGGACAACCGGGAGTGGGATGGGGCTGGGGAGGGGACAACCGGGACCGTGATGGGATTTTGGGTGGGGACAACCGGGACCGTGATGGGATTGGGAGGGGACAACCGGGACCGGGATGGGACTGGGGAGGGACAACCGGGACCGGGATGGAATTGGGGAGGGACAACCGGGACCGTGATGGGATTGGGGAGGGGACAACCGGGGATCGGGAGCTGGGGATTGAGGGAGGGGACAACCGGGACCGGGATGGCGCTGGGAGCAGGAAGAAACGGGACCGGGATGGGATTGGGGAGGGGACAACCGGGACCAGGATGGGGTTGGGGACTTCGGGACCGGGACCGAGCTGGGGCTGGCGGGGACAAAACCGGGAGCGACCGGGCTGGGGACAATCGGGACCGGGCGGGGCTGGGGACAACCGGGACCGGAATGGGCTGGGAATAACCGGGACCGACCGGACTGGGGCTGTCGGGAGGGAGAACCGGAGCGGGGAACCGGGCAGAGGTGTCGCAGCAGAGGTCCCTGATTGTCGCTTCCCCGGCAGCGTCACCGGGGTCGTGTCCCGGTCCCGGTGCCCGCCCCAGCCGCGCTCTCCCGTCCCGCCGCCGCCGCCGCCGCGATGCTGCTGCTCCGGGCCATGGCCGCCCGCAGGTAGGAGCGGCCCCGCTGTGTCCCCCCGGTGTCCCCCCGGTGTCCCGGGGCCGCTGTGACCCCGCTGTCCCCGCAGGCTCCCGCCGCTGATGCAGCTGCCCCGCGGCTGCTCCCGGTTGGCCGCCGGTAGCGCGGCCCCGGGGGAACACCGGGGAGCGACCCCGGTGCTGGCGGCGCTGCTCGGGCTCGGTGCCGTCCTGGCCTACGGAGAGAGGCGGCGGAGGGTGAGCGACACCGGGGGTGGTGGCACCTCGGGGTGCTGCCCCGGGACGGGGACACCGGGGGTGGGGTTGGATCGCGGCGGGAGGCGGCACCGGAGGGGGCGGATCGCGATGAGAGGTGACATCGGGACAGCGGGAACCGGGAGCGGGGGTGGATCCCGGGTTCAAGGGGGTGGCACCGGGGGGTGGATACCGAGGGAAGAGGGTGGCACCGGGACAGCGAGAGCCCAGAACGGGGGTGGCACCGGGGAAGGATCCCGGGGGAGGGGGTGGTACCGGGGAAGGGGTGACACCTGGACAGGGGGACCCCGGGGGCACGGGGGCGTTCCCGCTGACCCCTCCCGGTGCTCGCAGATCGCCCGGACCCCCCGGCCCCCATTACCGGGGCGGAGGTGGCACCGCGACAGGGGGATCCTGAACCCGGGTGGCACCGGGGAAGGGGACAGGAGACATCCCGGGGGCACGGGGGTTCCCGCTGACCCCTCCCGGTGCCCACAGATCGTCCAGACCCCCCCAGACTTCCCCAGACCCACCCGGCCCGCAGCACCCGCACTACCCGGGCGGAGGTAGCACCGGGACAGGGGGATCCTGGACCCGGGTGGCACCGGGGAAGGGGACAGGGACATCCCGGGGGCACGGGGGGGTTCCCGCTGACCCCTCCCGGTGCCCGCAGGTCGCCCAGGCCGCCCAGGCCGCCCCCAGCCCGCAGTACCCGCGCTACACCCGCGCCGAGGTGGCGCAGCACCGCACCCCGAGCGACCGCGTGTGGGTCACCTACGGCTCCGAGGTTTTCGATGTCACCGATTTCGTGGAGCTGCACCCGGGGGGACCGGACAAAATCCTGCTGGCGGCCGGAGGAGCCTTGGAGCCTTTTTGGGCTCTTTACGCCGTTCACAGCCAGCCCCACGTGCTGGAGCTGCTCCGTGACTACAAAGTGGGCGAGCTGAGCCCCGAGGACGCCGCGCCACCCGCGGGGGACACCGCGGACCCGTTCGCGGGGGACCCCCCGCGCCACCCGGCGCTGCGGGTGAACAGCTTGAAACCTTTTAACGCCGAGCCCCCCCCGGAGCTGCTCACCCAGAGTTTCCTGACCCCCAACGAGCTTTTCTTCACCCGCAACCACCTCCCGGTGCCCGCCGTGGAGCCGGGCTCCTACCGGCTGCGCGTGGAGGGTCCCGGTGGCCGCTCGCTGTCGCTGTCGCTGGCGGAGCTGCGCCAGCGCTTCCCGAAACACGAAGTGATCGCCACGCTTCAATGCGCCGGTAACCGGAGATCCGAGATGAGCCGCGTCCGGCCGGTCAAAGGGCTGGCGTGGGACATCGGGGCCATCAGCACGGCTCGCTGGGGAGGAGCGCGGCTCCGCGACGTGCTGCTGGCCGCCGGTTTGGGCGACAAAACCGGCGATGATGGCGAGTGGCACGTGTGCTTCGAAGGGCTGGATGTGGACGCTTCGGGGACGCCCTACGGAGCGTCCATCCCGTTAAAACGAGCGCTCAGCGCCGACGCCGAGGTGCTGCTGGCGTACGAGATGAACGGGCAGGAGCTGCCGCGGGATCACGGCTTCCCCGTGCGGGTTTTGGTGCCCGGCGTGGTCGGGGCTCGCAGCGTGAAGTGGCTGCGGAGCGTGGTGGTGTCACCGTCCGAGAGCCCGAGCCACTGGCAGCAGAACGATTACAAAGGGTTCTGCCCGTCCGTGGACTGGGATACGGTGGATTTCCGAGCGGCTCCGGCCATCCAGGAGCTGCCGGTGCAGTCGGCGATCACCGAGCCGCGGCCCGGGGCCGCCGTGCCCGCCGGGGAGATCACGGTGAAGGGATACGCGTGGAGCGGAGGAGGAAGGGAGGTGGTCAGGGTGAGTGAGGGAAATGGGGAATAGGGAAATGGGGGAAATGGGGAATGGCCATCCCAGCTCCTCTTCCCAGCGATCCCACATCTCCCGCTGTCCCTTTTCCTGTCCGTTTTCCCCAGAAATTACACCCGCTTGTCCTGGTGATTCCACACAACCACTCCACCCCATTTTCCGTCCATCCCCCTTTTCCCATCCCCATTTTCCATCCATCCCAGCTCCCCATCTCGCTTTTCCCATCCGTTTTCCATCCACCTCCCTCTTCCTACCCCATTTCCCATCCATCCCTGTTCCTCATCTCTCTTTTCCCCGTTTCCCATCCATCTCTCTTTCCCCGTCCCGTTTTCCATCCATCCCCATTTCCCCATTTCCCTTTTCCCACCCCATTTCCCATCTATCTCCCTTTTCCCACCCATTTTCCATCCATCCCTGTTCCCCATCTCTCTTTTCCCACCCCATTTTCCAGCCATCTCCCTTTTCACATCCCCTTTTTTAATCCATCTCTCTTTCCCCATCCCGTTTTCCATCCATCCCCATTTCCCCCCATCTATGTGCTAATTAATTAATTAATTAATTAATCAATACTGATGAGCTCTCCCACTCCTGGCACATGGATGTGTTGCTGGACGGGGGCTGGACGTCTGTATGCCAATTAATTAATTAATCAATGCTAATGAGCTCTGTCCCCTGGTGGACATGTCCATGGATGGGGGCTGGATGTCTATATACTAATTAATGAATTAATTAATCAATACTAACGATCTCTCTCCCCCAGGTGGACATGTCACTGGATGGGGGCTGGATATCTATATACTAATTAATGAATTAATTAATCAATACTAACGGTCTCTCCCCTAGGTGGACGTGTCTTTGAATGGGGGCTGGATGTCTATATACTAATTAATTAATTAATTAATGTTAATGATCTCTCTCCCCAGGTGGACGTGTCCATGGATGGGGGCTGGATGTCTATATACTAATTAATGAATTAATTAATGTTAATGATCTCTCCCGCAGGTGGACGTGTCCATGGACGGCGGCTGCACGTGGCGTGGGCTGGGACTGGATATCTACATACTAATTAATTAATTGATTAATCAATACTAACGATCTCTCCCCCCAGGTGGATGTGTCCCTGAATGGGGGCTGGATGTCTATATACTAATTAATGAATGAATTAATTAATGATCTCTCCCCCAGGTGGACGTGTCGCTGGACGGTGGCCGCACGTGGCGTGGGGCTGGGGCTGGATATCTATGTACTAATTAATGAATTAATTAATTAATGATCTCTCCCCCAGGTGGACGTGTCACTGGACGGGGCCGCACGTGGCGTGGGCTGGGACTGGATATCTATGTACTAATTAATGAATTAATTAATGCTAATTGCTCTCCCCCAGGTGGACGTGTCCCTGGACGGCGGCCGCACGTGGCGCGGGGCTGGGGCTGGATATCTATGTACTAATTAATGAATTAATTAATTAACGATCTCTCCCCCAGGTGGACGTGTCGCTGGACGGCGGCCGCACGTGGCGCGCGGCTGAGCTGGGCGCGGGGCTGGGGCTGGATATCTATGTACTAATTAATGAATTAATTAATGCTAATTGCTCCCCCAGGTGGGCGTGTCGCTGGACGGCGGCCGCACGTGGCGCTAGCGGCTGGGGCTGGATATCTATGTACTAATTAATGAATTAATTAATGCTAATTGCTCCCCCAGGTGGACGTGTCCCTGGACGGGGGCCGCCGTGGCGGCAGCGGCTGAGCTGGGCACGGGGACAGGGCTGGATATCTATGTACTAATTAATGAATTAATGAATTAATTAGTACTAATGATCTCTCCCCCAGGTGGACGTGTCGCTGGACGGAGGCCGCCCGTGGCGCGCTGGCTGAGCTGGGCACGGGGACAGGGCTGGATATCTATGTACTAATTAATGAATTAATTAATCAATACTAACGATCTCTCCCCCAGGTGGACGTGTCGCTGGACGGGGGCCGCACGTGGCGCACGGCTGAGCTGGGCACAGGGACAGGGCTGGATATCTATGTACTAATTAATGAATTAATTAATGCTGATCTCTCCCCCCAGGTGGGCGTGTCGCTGGACGGGGGCCGCTTACGTGGCAGCGGCTGAGCTGGGGCGCGCGGCCGGCGGGGCCGGGGCTGGGCCTGGGCGCTGTGGGAGCTGCGGGAGGCGGCGCCCGGCGGGAGCGCGGCTGGACATCGTCTGCAAGGCCGTGGACAGCAGCTACAACGTGCAGCCCGACAGCGTGGCGCCCATCTGGAACCTGCAGCGGGGTGCTGAGCAACGCCTGGCACCGCGTGCCCGTCACCGTCACACGCTGAGGCAGCAGGGACAGCAGGGACAGCAGGGACAGCAGGGTCATTGGGGACATTGGGGTACTGGGGGCAGTGGGGACATTGGGGTACTGGGGACATTGGGGACATGGCGCCCATCTGGAACCTGCAGCGGGGTGCTGAGCAGCGCCTGGCACCGCGTGCCCGTCACCGTCCACACGCTGAGGCAGCGGGGACAGCAGGGACAGCAGGGACAGCAGGGACATTGGGGTACTGGGGGCAGTAGGGACACCGGGGTACTGGGGACATTGGGGTACTGGGGGCAGTGGGGACACTGGGGACATGGCGCCCATCTGGAACCTGCGGCGGGGTGCTGAGCAACGCCTGGCACTGCGTGCCCGTCACCGTCACACGCTGAGGCAGCGGGGACAGCATTGGGGACAGCATTGGGGACATCAGGGACAGCAGGGACAGCAGGGTCATTGAGGGCAGTGGGGACACCGGGGTACTGGGGACATGGTGCCCATCTGGAACCTGCGTGGGGTGCTGAGCAACGCCTGGCACCGCGTGCCCGTCACCGTCACACGCTGAGACAGCGGGGACAGCACTGGGGACAGCAGGGACAGCAGGGACAGCAGGGACAGCAGGGACATTGGGGACATTGGGGTACTGGGGACACTGGGGACACTGGGGACATGGCGCCCATCTGGAACCTGCGCTGGGGTGCTGAGCAACGCCTGGCACCGTGTGCCTGTCACCGTCACACGCTGAGACAGCAGGGACAGCAGGGACAGCAGGGACAGCAGGGACAGCAGGGACATTGGGGACATTGGGGTACTGGGGACACTGGGGACACTGGGGACATGGTGCCCATCTGGAACCTGTGCGGGGTGCTGAGCAACGCCTGGCACCGCGTGCCCGTCACCGTCACACGCTGAGACAGCGGGGACAGCATTGGGGACAGCAGGGACAGCAGGGACATTGGGGGCAGTAGGGACACTGGGGTACTGGGGACACTGGGGTCATTGTGGACACTGGGGACATTGGGGACACTGGGGGGACACTGGGGACACTGGGCTGTGACAAAGCCTGAGCTGCATCTTCGCTGAGATGGTGGGTGGCACTGGGGAGATGGGACACTGAGGGACAATGGGGACACTGGAGACACTGGGGCCAGCAGGGACATTGGGAGCAGTAGGGACATTGGGGACATGGGGACAGCAGGGACATTGGAGACATCAGGGATATTGGGGACATTGGGGACACGGGGACATTGGGGACACTGGGGGACACTGGGGACACTGGGCTGTGACAAAGCCTGAGCTGCATCTTCGCTGAGATGGTGGGTGGCACTGGGGAGATGGGACACTGAGGGGACAATGGGGACACTGGAGACACTGGGGCCAGCAGGGACATTGGGAGCAGTAGGGACATTGGGGACATGGGGACAGCAGGGACATTGGAGACATCAGGGATATTGGGGACATTGGGGACACGGGGACATTGGGGACAGTGAGGACATTGGGAATATTGGGGACAGCAGGGACATCAGGGACTTGGGGACATTGGGACATTGGGGACACAGAGGGGTCCTGAGCAACCCCTGGCACCATGTCCCTGTCACCGTCACCCGCTGTGCCCCAGGGACACCGGGGATCCCTGGGGATCAATGGGGTCTGTGGATCCCAAAATGTGCCACAGACCCCAAAATGTCCCACAGACCCCAAAGGGTCCCACAGACCCCAAAGGGCCCCACAGACCCCAGGTTTTATTGACCCTAAAAGATTCCCCGGACACCAAAAGGATTTTATGGACCCCAAAAGGACTTTATGGACCCCAAAAGGACTTTATGGACCCCAAAGGATTTTATGGACCCCAAAGTATTTTATGGACACCGAAGTGTTTTTATGCCCCCTCCAAAGTGTTCTGGAGACCCCAAAAGGATTTTATGGACTCCAAAGGGTTCTACAGACCCAAATAAAATCCCAAAAGGATTTTATGGACCCCAGAGGGTTCTGGAGACCCCAAAGGTTTCCACGGCCCCGATGGATTCTCCTGCCCCGAAGGTTCCTGCGGCCCCACAGCTCGAAGGTCAGCGGGGTTTTATGGCCCCAGGGTTTTATGGCCCCAGGTTTTTATGGCCCCTGGTTTTATGGCCCCTGGTTTTTATGGCTTCAGGGTTTTATGGCCCGACGTGTGAAAGTGCCTCCTGCCATAAAGATTTGGGAACTTTTACGGGTTCTTTGCCTTCCTGGGGCGGCGAGGGCAGGGTTGGGATGGGGTCAGGGGAAATGGGGACAGTTGTGGGAACCCCTGGGACCCCCTGATCCTGTGGGAACCCCTGGGACCCCCTGATCCTGTGGGAACCCCTGGGACCCCCTGATCCTACAGAACACTGCGACCCTATAGAACCCCATGGCATGATGGGACCCCCCTGACCCTAAATAACCCTTGACCCTAAATAACCCCTGATCCTATAGGAACCCCCTGATCCTATGGGGCTCCCCTGATCCTGTGGGAACCCCTGGGACCCCCTGATCCTACAGAACACTGCGACCCTATAGAACCCCATGGCATGATGGGACCCCCCTGACCCTAAATAACTGCTGACCCTAAATAACCCCTGATCTTATAGGAACCCACTGATCCTATGGGGCTCCCTGATCCTATGGGAACCCCTGGACCCCTGATCCTACAGGACACCCTGACCCTAAATAATCCCCTGACCCTAAATAACCCCCTGGCCCAATGGGAACCCTGGTTCTATAGGGCCCAGTGACCTTATGGGACCCCCCTGACCCTAAATAATCCCCGACCCCAAATAACCTCCTGACCCTAAATAACCCCTGACCCTAAATAACCCCTGACCCCCTGGGACCCCCATGACCCCATAAGGACTCAGTTATCAATACTCATTATCCGTCCTCATTACCAACCCCTGTTCTCAATCTCTGTTATCAATCCCCATTTATTAATAACCCTTATCAATCCCCGTTTATTGATAACCCGTATCAATCCCCGTTAGAAATCCCCGTTATGTATCCCCGTTATGAATCTCCTGCTATCAATCCCCGTTATCAATCCCCTTTATCAATCCCCCGTTTATTGATATCCCTTATCAATCCCCATTATAAATCCCCCGTTATCAACCCCTGTTATCGATCCCCGTTATTGATTCCTGATATCAATTCCCTGTTATCAATCCCATTATCGGTCCCCATTATAAATCCGCATTATTGATCCCCGTTATGAATCCCCCATTATCAATCCCTGTTATCATTCCCTGTTATCAATCCCCATTATTGATCTCGGTTATAAATCCCCATTATTGATCCCCGTTATTAATCCCCCTTTATCAATCGCTGTTATCAATCCCTGCCCCATCGATTCTCTCTGTGCTCGCCTCTCTCCCCTGCCCCATCGATTCTCTCTGTGCTCTCCCCTCTCCCCTCTCCCATCGATTCTCTCTGTGCTCTCCCTCTCCCCTCTCCCATCGATTCTCTCTGTGCTCTCCCTCTCCCCTGCCCCATCAATTCTCTCTGTGCTCTCCTCTCTCCCCGCCCCATCGATTCTCTCTGTGCTCTCCCATCGATTCTCTCTGTGCTCTCCTCTCTCCCCTGCCCCATCCATTCTCTCTGTGCTCTCCCCTCAGCCCTGCCCCATCCATTCTCTCGGCGCTCTCCCTCTCCCCTCTCCCATCGATTCTCTCTGTGCTCTCCTCTCCCCTCTCGCATCGATTCTCTCTGTGCTCTCCCCTCTCCCCTGCCCCATCGATTCTCTCTGTGCTCTCCCTCTCCCTCTCCCATCCATTCTCTCGGCGCTCTCCCCTCAGCCCTGCCGGGCCGGAAGTGCCGGGGGCGGGGGCCCGCGGCCTCCTCAGGAGCCGCCGCCGCCTCGCCCGGACCCCCGGACCCCCCGGACCGCGCTCGGCGGGACCCCCGCGCCCCCAGCCCCGGGGGGTTCCGAGCGCTGCGGCGACAGCGGCGACAGCGGCGACAGCGGTGAGGGGGCGCGGCCCCGCGCGCTCTGAGGGGTGGGGAGGGGTCGCTGCGCCCCTCCCACGGTGGGTTTGGGGGGTGCGGGGTGGGATTTTGGGGGGCTGTTCCGAGGGGGCGCGTCTCCCAGAGGGGCTCAGGGGGGTTTTGGCGCGCTCTGAATTTGGGAGGGGGCGTCGCTTCCCCCGAGGGATGGATTTGGGGGGTCGCTTCCCCCGAGGGATGGATTTGGGGGGTCGCTTCCCCCGAGGGATGGATTTGAGGGGGTCGTGTCCCCCGCCGTTGTCAGCGCTGTGTTTGTGGGGGGTCTCGGTTTTTTTTTTGGGAGGGTCGTGCCCCCCACACCCTCAGGTGGTTTTGGGGGTCGTGTCCCCCAGAGGGGTCTCAAGGCTGAATTTGGGGGGTCTCCCATTTTTGGGAGGGTCCGTGTCCCTCCGATTGATTTCAAGGCTGTATTTTGAGGGGGGGGTCTCTCTTTTGGGGGATTCCCCCCGCTTTATTTGGGGGTGGGGGCTGAATTTTGGGAGGGGGATTCGCCTCACCCTGAGCGTCTCAAGGCTGGATTTTGGGGGGTCTCCCATTTTTGGGAGGGTCTGTGTCCCCTGATTGGTCTCAAGTCTGTATTTTGGGGGGTCCCAAGTCTGTATTTTGGGGGGTCTCAAAGCTGTATTTTGGGGGGTCTCAAGGCTGTAATTTGGGGGGTCTCAAAGCTGTATTTTGGGGGGGGTCCCAAGTCTGCATTTTGGGGGGTCTCAGGCTGGATTTTGGGGGGGTCTCAGGCTGGATTTTGGGGGGTCCCAAGTCTGTATTTTGGGGGGGGTCCCAAGTCTGTATTTTGGGGGGTCTCAGGCTGGATTTTGGGGGGTCTCAAGTCTATATTTTGGGGGGGGGGTCTCATTTTAGGCTGCTTCCCCCAAGCTTTATTTTGGGGTGGGGGCTGAATTTTGAGGAGGGGGCTTCGCATCACCCGGAGCGTCTCAAGGCTGGAATTTAAGATTTGAGGGGGTCGCGTCCCCCGAGACCCTCTGGGACCCCTCCCCAAAAACCAGAGCCCGCCAAAACCCCCCGAGGCTCTCAGGGCTGGATTTTTTTTGGGGGGGGGGGTTCTCAATTTTGGGGGGGTCGTGTCCCCTCAGGAGGTTTTGGAGGTTTCTGATTTTTTTGGGGGTGGCCCTGTTCCTTTTAGGGTCTCTGATTTTTGGGGTCTCTGATTTTGGGGTTTCTGATTTTTGGGGTTTCTGATTTTTGAGATCTCTGATTCTTGGGGTTTCTGATTTTTGGGGTCTCTAATTTTTGATATCTCTGATTTTTGGGGTCTCTGATTTTTTGGCGATCTCAAATTTTGATATCTGATTTTTGGGGTCTCTAATTTTTGATATATCTGATTTTTGGGGTCTCTGATTTTTGGGGTCTCTGATTTTTAGGGTTTCTAATTTTTGAGATCTCTGATTTTTGATATCTGATTTTTAGGGTCTCTAATTTTTGATATTTCTGATTTTTAGGGTCTCTGATTTTTGAGGTCTCTAATTTTTGAGATCTCTGATTTTTAATATCTGATTTTTGGGGTCTCTGATTTTTACTGTCTCTAATTTTTGGGGTCTCTGATTTTTTGGGGGTCTCTGATTTTTGGGGTCTCTGATTTTTGATATCTCTGATTTTTGAGACCTCTAATTTTTGAGATCTCTGATTTTTGATATCTCTGATTTTTAGGGTCTCTAATTTTTGATATCTCTGATTTTTGGGTCTCTGATTTTTGAGATCTCTGATTTTTGGGGTTTCTGATTTTTGAGATCTCTGATTTTTGGGGTTTCTGATTTTTGATATCTCTGATTTTTTGGGATCTCTAATTTTTGATATCTCTGATTTTTGATATCTCTGATTTTTGGGGTCTCTGATTTTTGGGGTCTCTAAGTTTTGGGGTCTCTGATTTTTGGGGTTTCTGATTTTTGGGGTCTCTGATTTTTGGGATCTCTAATTTTTGATTTCTCTGATTTTTGATATCTCTGATTTTTAGGGTCTCTAATTTTTGATATCTCTGATTTTTGGGGTTTCTGGTTTTTGGGGTCTCTAATTTTTGATATCTCTGATTTTTGATATCTCTGATTTTTAGGGTCTCTAATTTTTGAGATCTCTGATTGTTGGGGTTTCTGATTTTTTGCGATCTCTAATTTTTGATATCTGATTTTTGGGGTCTCTAATTTTTGATATCTCTGATTTTTGGTATCTCTGATTTTTGGGGTCTCTGATTTTTTGCGATCTCTAATTTTTGATATCTGATTTTTGGGGTCTCTAATTTTTGATATATCTGATTTTTAGGGTCTCTGATTTTTGGGGCCTCTAATTTTTAGGGTCTCTGATTTTTGGGGTCTCTGATTTTTGATATCTCTGATTTTTGGGGTGCCCCCTGTGGGATCAGGACCCCCAAACCCCCTGAAGGGTTTTTTTCCCCTCCCCCTTTCAGGATTCCCTGGAATCCCTGGAATGACCCTCCCGGGAATCTGCCCCCCCTCCCCCAATTCCTGCGGGGTTTTTTTGGGATAAAGGAATTTTTGGGGAATTTTGGGCTTCCCAAAAAATCCCTCCGGGGATTTTCCAGCTCCTCCCATCCCCAGGAATTTTTGGGGGGAATTTCCCCTCATATCCCAAAATTCCCAAAAAATTTTCTCTTGGGAATTCCAGAGGTGGGGGGAGCAAAAAATTTTCCCTTTTGGGTTTTTTTGGGATTTTTCCACCATCCCTGGATCCCATGGGAATTTCGGGGTTATCCAAGGGCACGGGAGCGAGGATTTTTTTGGGATCTCTTCCCGAGGGAGCTGCTCCAGTTTGGAATTTAAATTAAATTTAAAAAAATAATAATTAAAAAAAAAAAAAGACACAACCGGAGCTTCATCCCAGAACATCCTGAAATTGTTTTTTTTTCCAGCTTTATCCCAAAAAAAATTAAAAAACCTGCATGAAGCAGCTGGAGCTTTATCCCAGAATGTCCTGGAATTGTTTTTCCAGTTTTTTTTTTTATCCTGAGGACAAAAGAAGGGGGAAAAAAAAATCCCGGAGGGTTGGGTTGGAATTTGAGTTTGGAATTTGAGGCGGATCCCGGGAGTTGAAAGCCAGGAATTCTCGCGGTTTTCCCAGGATTTTTTTTTTTTTTTGGGTGGATTTTTCCGGGCAGGGAGGTGGGGGGAGGGGAAGGAGGGATTTTATTTATTTAATTTTTTTTTATTATTTTTTTTAAATAACATTCCCAATTTCCATGGGAGCGCTGGGCCCCCGGGATGGGATTTAACTGGGATTTAACTGGGATTTAACTGGGATTTAACTGGGGTTTAACTGGGATTGCATTCCCGGGGTTTGGGCTGTGCCAAGGGTGGGAATGGGGATTTATCCAAGATTTAATTCCGTGTTTTTGAGTTGAGGAAAGGCTGGAAATTCAGATTTTTATGAGATTTTATTCTCTGATTTTCCAGTTATTTAAAAGCTGGGAATGGGGATTTATCCTGGATTTATCCAGGATTTAATTCCTTGTTTTTGAGCTGTGGAAAGGCTGGAAATTGGAATTTTTTCTGGGATTTTATTATCTGCTTTTTCCAGTTATTAAAAGATAGGAATGGGGATTTATCCTGGATTTATCCAGGATTTAATTCCTTGTTTTTCAGTTGAGGAAAGGCTGGAAATTCAGATTTTTATGAGAATTTATTCTCTGATTTTCCAGTTATTTAAAAGCTGGGAATGGGGATTTATCCTGGATTTATCCAGGATTTAATTCCCAGCTGTTCCAGCCCTACAAAGAGTGGGAATGAGATTTTTTTTGGGTTTTATCCAGGGTTTATCCAGGATTTAATTACCAGTTTTTCCATCCCTACAAAGAGTCAGAATTTGGTTTTTTCTGGGATTCCATTCCTGGTTTTTCCAGTTGTTTCAAGGCTGGGAATGGGGATTTATCCAGGATTTATCCAGGTTTGATTCCCGATTATTCCAGCCCTACGAAGAGTGGGAATTGGAATTTTTCTGGTATTTTATTCTCTGATTTTCCAGTTATTTAAAAGCTGGGATGGAGATTTATCCTGGATTTAATTCCCAATTGTTCCAGCCTTACAAAGAGTGAGAATTGTTTTATTTCTGGGATTCCATTCCCAGTTTTTCCTCTTGCTCCAATGCTGGGAATGGGGATTTATCCAGGATTCAATTCTCTGTTTTCCATCCTTGCAAAGAGTGGGAGTTGGGATTTATCCAGAATATAATTCCCTGTTTTCCCAGCCCTGCAAAAAGTAAGAATTGTTTTATTTCTGGGATTCCATTCCTGGTTTTCCCAGCTGTTCCAGTGCTGGGAATGGGGATTTATCCAGGATTTATCCAGGATTCAATCCCCTGTTTTCCCAGCCATGCAAAGAGTGGGAGTTGGGATTTATCCAGGATATAATTCCCAGTTTTTCCAGCCCTGCAAAAAGTAAGAATTGGGTTTTTTCTGGGATTTATCAAGGATTCCATTCCTGCTTTTTCCAGCTATCCCAGGGCTGTGAATGGGGATTTATCCAGGATTTAATTCCCAATTGTTCCAGCCCTACAAAGAGTGGGAATTGTTTTTTTTCTGGGATTCCATTCCTGGTTGTTCCACTTGTACCAGGTCTGTGAATGGGGATTTTTTCAGGGTTTGTCCAGGATATAATTCCCTGTTTTTCCAGCCCTGCAAAAAGTAAGAATTGGGTTTTTTCTGGGATTCCATTCCTGTTTTCCCAGTTGTCCCAGGGCTCTGAATGGGGATTTATCCAGGATTTAATTCCCAATTGTTCCAGCCCTACAAAGAGTGGGAATTGGAATTTTTCTGGGATTCCATTCCTGGTTTTCCCAGTTGTTCCAAGGCTGGCAATGGGGATTTATCCGGGATTTATCCAAGATTTAATTCCCAGCTGTTCCAGCCCTACAAAGAGTGGGAATTGTTTTTTTTCTGGGATTTCATTCCCTGTTTTCCCAGTTGTTCCAAGTCTGTGAATCGGGATTTATTTAGGGTTTGTCCAGGATTTCATTCCCATTTTTTCCAGCCCTACAAAGAGTGGGAATTGGATTTTTTTTGGGATTCCATTCCTGGTTTTCCCAGTTGTTCCTATGCTGGGAATGGGGATTTATCCAGGATTTATCCAAGATTCAATTCCCTGTTTTCCATCCTTGCAAAGAGTGGGAGTTGGGATTTATCCAGGATATAATTCCCAGTTTTTCCAGACCTGCAAAAAAGTAAGAATTGGGTTTTTTCTGGGATTTATCCAGGATTCCATTCCTGCTTTTTCCAGTTGTCCCAGGGCTGTGAATGGGGATTTATCCAGGATTGAATTCCCAATTGTTCCAGCCCTACAAAGAGTGGGAATTGGTTTTTTTCTGGGATTCCAATCCTGGTTTTCCCAGTTGTTCCAAGGCTGGCAATGGGGATTTATCCAAGATTCAATCCCCTGTTTTCCAAACCCCTGCAAAGAGTGGGAATTGGATTTTTTCTGGTTTTATCCAGGATTCCATTCCTGCTTTTTCCAGCTATCCCAGGGCTGTGATTGGGGATTTATCCAGGATTTCATTCCCAGTTTTTCCAGCCCTACAAAGAGTGGGAATTGTTTTTTTCTGGGATTCCATTCCTGGTTTTCCCAGTTGTTCCAAGGCTGGCAATGGGGATTTATCCAGGATTTATCCAAGATTTAATTCCCAGCTGTTCCATCCCTACAAAGAGTGGGAATTGTTTTTTTTCTGGGATTTCATTCCCTGTTTTCCCAGTTGTTCCAAGTCTGTGAATGGGGATTTATTTAGGGTTTGTCCAGGATTTCATTCCCATTTTTTCCAGCCCTACAAAGAGTGGGAATTGGATTTTTTTTGGGATTCCATTCCTGGTTTTCCCAGTTGTTCCTATGCTGGGAATGGGGATTTATACAGGATTTATCCAAGATTCAATTCTCTGTTTTCCATCCTTGCAAAGAGTGGGAGTTGGGATTTATCCTGGATTTATCCAGGATTCCATTCCTGGTTTTTCCACTTGTCCCAGGGCTGTGAATGGGGATTTATCCAGGATTTAATTCCCAGTTTTTCCAGCCCTGTGAAGAGTAGAAATTGTTTTTTTTCTGGGATTCCATTCCTGGTTTTCCCAGTTGTTCCAAGTCTGGAAATGGGGATTTATCCAAGATTCAATTCTCTGTTTTCCATCCTTGCAAAGAGTGGGAATTGGCATTTATCCAGGATATAATTCCCAGTTTTTCCAGACCTGCAAAAAGTAAGAATTGGGTTTTTTCTGGGATTTATCCAGGATTCCATTCCTGCTTTTTCCAGTTGTCCCAGGGCTGTGAATAGGGATTTATCCAGGATTTAATTCCCAATTGTTCCATCCCTACAAAGAGTGGGAATTGTTTTTTTTCTGGGATTCCATTCCCACTTTTTCCACTTGTTTCAAGTCTGGGAATGAGGATTTTTTCAGGGTTTGTCCAGGATTTAATTCCCAGTTTTTCCAGCCCTGCAAAAAGTAAGAATTGGGTTTTTTTCCGGGATTTATCAAGGATTCCATTCCTGCTTTTTCCAGTTATCCCAGGGCTGTGAATGGGGATTTATCCAGGATTGAATTCCCAATTGTTCCAGCCCTACAAAGAGTGGGAATTGGAATTTTTCTGGGATTCCAATCCTGGTTTTCCCAGTTGTTCCAAGGCTGGCAATGGGGATTTATCCAAGATTCAATCCCCTGTTTTCCAAACCCTGCAAAGAGTGGGAATTGGATTTTTTCTGTTTTTTATCCAGGATTCCACTCCTGGTTTTTCCAGCTATCCCAGGGCTGTGAATGGGGATTTATCCAGGATTTAATTCCCGGTTTTTCCAGCCCTGTGAAGAGTGGAAATTGTTTTTTTTTTCTGGGATTCCATTCCTGGTTTTCCCAGTTGTTCCAGGGCTGTGAATGGGGATTTATCCAGGATTTAATTCCCAGCTGTTCCATCCCTACAAAGAGTGGGAATTGTTTTTTTCTGGGATTTCATTCCCTGTTTTCCCAGTTGTTCCAAGTCTGTGAATGGGGATTTATTCAGGGTTTGTCCAGGATTTCATTCCCATTTTTTCCAGCCCTACAAAGAGTGGGAATTGGATTTTTTTTTTGGGATTCCATTCCTGGTTTTCCCAGTTGTTCCTAGTGCTGGGAATGGGGATTTATACAGGATTTATCCAAGATTCAATTCTCTGTTTTCCAGCCCTGTAAAGAGTGGGAGTTGGGATTTATCCAGGATATAATTCCAGTTTTCAACCCCTGCAAAAAGTAAGAATTGGGTTTTTTCCGGGATTTATCAAGGATTCCATTCCTGCTTTTTCCAGTTGTCCCAGGGCTGTGAATGGGGATTTATCCAGGTATTTATCCAGGATTTAATTCCCAGCTGTTCCATCCCTACAAAGAGTGGAATTGTTTTTTTTCCTGGGATTTCATTCCCTGTTTTCCCAGTTGTTCCAGTGCTGGGAATGGGTATTTATCCAGGATTTATCCAAGATTCAATTCTCTGTTTTCCATCCTTGCAAAGAGTGGGAGTTGGGATTTATCCTGGATTTATCCAGGATTCCATTCCTGGTTTTTCCACTTGTCCCAGGGCTGTGAATGGGGATTTATCCAGGATTTAATTCCCAGTTTTTCCAGCCCTGTGAAGAGTGGAAATTGTTTTTTTTCTGGGATTCCATTCCTGGTTTTCCCAGTTGTTCCAAGGCTGGGAATGGAGATTTATCCTGGATTTATCCAAGATTTAAATCCCAATTGTTCCAGCCCTACAAAGAGTGGGATTTGAATTATTTTCTGGGGATTAATCCAGGATTCCATTCCCTGTTTTTCCAGCCCTGCAAAAAGTGGGAATTGGGTTTTTTCTGGGATTCCATTCCTGGTTTTCCCAGTTGTCCCAGGGCTGTGAATGGGGTTTTATCCAGGATTTCATTCCCATTTTTTCCATCCCTACAAAGAGTGGGAATTGTTTTTTTTCTGGGATTCCATTCCCAGTTTTTCCATCCCTGCAAGGAATGGGAATTGGGATTTATCCAGGTTTTATTGAGAATTCCATTCCCTGTTTTTCCAATTGTTCCAAGGCTGGGAATGGGGATTTATCCTGGATTTATCCAGGATTTAATTCCCCTGGGTTTTGAGCCCTGCAATGAGTCAGAAGTAGAATTTTTCTGGGATTCTATTCCTGGTTTTCCCAGTTCTACCAGCCTTGCAGACTGGGAATTGATTTTCTCTGGTTTTAAATCCAGGATTTAATTCCCAGTTTTTCCAGCAGTGCAAAGAGTGGGAATTGGAATTTTTCTGGGATTCCATTCCCTGTTTTCCCAGTTGTTCCAAGGCTGTGAATTGGGATTTATCCAGGATTTAATTCCCTGTTTTTCCAGCCTTGCAAAGAGTGGGAATTGTTTTTTTTTCTGGTTTTTAGCCAGGATTTAATTCCGTGTTTTTCATCTCTATAAAGAGTGGAAATTGTTTTTTTTCCCTGGTTTTTATCCAGGATTCCATTCCCGGTTTTTCCAGACCTACAAAGAGTGGGAATGAGAATTTTTTTAGGTTTTATCCAGGATTTAATTCCCTGTTTTTCATCCCTACAAAGAGTCAGAATTGGGGTTTTTTTCCCCTGGTTTTTATCCAGAATTCCATTCCTGTTTTTTCCAGCCCTACAAAGAGTTGGAATTGTTTTTTTTCTGGTTTTTATCCAGAGTTTGTCCATTATTTATCCAGGATTTAATTCCCTGTTTTTCCAGCCCTAAAAAGAATGGGATTGAGAATTTTTCTGGGTTTTATCCATTATTTATTCAGGATTTAATTCCCTGTTTTTCCAGTCTTGCAAAAAGTGGGAATTGGGGTTTTTCTGGTTTTTATCCAGGATTTATCCAGGATTTAATTCCCTGTTCTTCCATCCCTACAAAGAATCAAAATTGTTTTTTTCCTGGTTTTTATCCAGGATTCCATTCCTGGCTTTTCCAGCCCTGCAAAAAGTAAGAATTGGTTTTTTCCTGGGATTCCATTCCTGGTTTTTCCAGTTATTTAAAAGGTTGGAATGGGGATTTATCCAGGATTTAATTCCCTGTTTTTCCATCCCTACAATGAGTCAGAATTTGGTTTTTTCTGGGATTCCATTCCTGGTTTTTCCAGTTGTTCCAAGGCTGCCAATGGGGATTTTTTCAGGATTTACCCAGGATTTTATCCAGGATTTAATTCCCAGTTTTTCCATCCCTACAAAGTGTCAGAATTGGGTTTTTTCCTGGTTTTTATCCAGGATTCCATTCCCAGTTTTTCCAGCCCTGCAAAAAGTTGGAATT
Organism: Luscinia luscinia; assembly: GCA_034336685.1. Classification (NCBI taxonomy): domain Eukaryota; kingdom Metazoa; phylum Chordata; class Aves; order Passeriformes; family Muscicapidae; genus Luscinia; species Luscinia luscinia. The sequence continues at coordinate 103,759 of JAKWBO010000101.1, forward strand.
GGTTTTTTCTGGGGTTCCATTCCCTGTTTTCCCAGTTGTTCCAAGGGTGGGAATTGGGATTTATCCAGGATTTATTCAGAATACCATTCCCTGTTTTTCCAGCTCTACAAATAGTCAGAATTAATTTTTTCTGGGATTCCATTCCTGGTTTTTCCAGTTATTTAAAAGGGTGGAATGGGGATTTATCCAGGATTTATCTGGGATTTAATTCCCAGTTTTTCCATCCCTACAAAGAGTCAAAATTGGTTTTTTCATGGTTTTTATCCAGGATTCCATTCCTGTTTTTTCCAGCCCTACAAGGAGTGGGAATGAGAATTTTTTTAGGTTTTATCCAGGATTTATCTTTATCCAGGATTTAATTCCCTGTTTTTCATCCCTACAAAGAGTCAAAATTGGGGTTTTTTTTCCCTGTTTTTTTATCCAGAATTCCATTCCTGGTTTTTCCAGCCCTGCAAAAAGTTGGAATTGGTTTTTTCTGGGGTTCCATTCCCTGTTTTCCCAGTTGTTCCAAGGGTGGGAATTGGGATTTATCCAGGATTTATTCAGAATACCATTCCCTGTTTTTCCAGCTCTACAAATAGTCAGAATTATTTTTTTCTGGGATTCCACTCCTGGTTTTTCCAGTTATTTAAAAGGTTGGAATGGGGATTTATCCAGAATTTAATTCCCAGTTTTTCCATCCCTACAAAGAGTCAAAATTGTTTTTTTCATGGTTTTTATCCAGGATTCCATTCCTGGTTTTTCCAGCCCTACAAGGAGTGGGAATGAGAATTTTTTAGGTTTTATCCAGGATTTTATCCAGGATTTAATTCCCAGTTTTTCCATCCCTACAATGAATCAGAATTTGGTTTTTTCCTGGTTTTTATCCAGGATTCCATTCCAGTTTTTCCAGCCCTGCAAAAAGTTGGAATTGGTTTTTTCTGGGGTTCCATTCCCTGTTTTCCCAGTTGTTCCAAGGGTGGGAATTGGGATTTATCCAGGATTTATTCAGAATACCATTCCCTGTTTTTCCAGCTCTACAAATAGTCAGAATTATTTTTTTCTGGGATTCCACTCCTGGTTTTTCCAGTTATTTAAAAGGTTGGAATGGGGATCTATCCAGAATTTAATTCCCAGTTTTTCCATCCCTACAAAGAGTCAAAATTGTTTTTTTCATGGTTTTTATCCAGGATTCCATTCCTGGTTTTTCCAGCCCTACAAGGAGTGAGAATGAGAATTTTTTTAGGTTTTATCCAGGATTTATCCAGGATTTAATTCCCTATTTTTCATCCCTACAAAGAGTCAAAATTGGGGTTTTTTTTCCCTGTTTTTTATCCAGAATTCCATTCCTGTTTTTTCCAGCCCTGCAAAGAGTTGGAATTGTTTTTTTTCTGGTTTTTATCCAGAATTTATCTATTATTTATCCAGGATTTAATTCCCTGGTTTTCCAGCCCTAAAAAGAGTGGGATTGAGAATTTTTCTGATTTTTATCCAGGTTTTATCCAGAATTTAATTCCCAGTTTTTCCAGCCCTACAAAGAATCAAAATTGGTTTTTTTTTTCCTGGTTTTTATCCCGCATTCCATTCCCGGTTTTTCCAGCCCTGCCGAGCCTGGGAATCGCAGCCCTGCTCTCTCTCAATTCCTGGAAAAGCGCCCTGGGAATGTGGGGGAAATTCTGGGATGTTCTCCCGGCCGGGGAAGGGAAGGGAAGGGGGGATGGAGCCGCTCTGGCCGCAGGATTTTCCCCACGGAAAAAATTCCGGGATTCCAGCTGGGGCCGGCTCGGGGGCTGCTCGGAATTCCCAGCTGGAATTCCATTCCCAGCAACCTCCGAGCTCTGAAAGTTTCGATTCATCCCCCAAAATATTTTAAAAATCCAATAACTTTATTTTCTCTCTCTTTTTTTTTTTTTTTTTTCTCAGCACTTTTAATTTATTTTTTTCCTCTTTCTTTTTTTTTTTTTCCCAAGGAATTTTTTTGTCATTCCCGCCCACTCCGGGCTCTTCCCAGAGCCACTTCCTTTGCTTTTTTATTTTTTTTTTCCCTTTTTTCTCCTCTCTGGGAATGCTCGTGGGATGGGGCTTTCCATGGAACTTTTTTCCGCTGACAAAACCTTCTGGGAATTTTTTTCTCCAGCGGCAAAAAAAAGAAAAGGTCGGCGGGGTGGGGGGGGGAGGAAAAAAATAAAAAAAAATCCAACCCAAAAAAAAAAAAAATTCCATCGGAAACGGGGCTTGGAAAGGAAACCGGGATTGGAAAAGGGAAGCTCAGGGAATTTATCCGGAGGTGTTTATTCCCGAAAAAATCTTTTCCTGCTGCTTCCAGCGCTGAGAGGAGCTCGGATCTGAGCTGGGATATTTCGGGAAAAAACGGGATTTGGGATTTTTGGGGCCGGGATCCATCGGAATTCCCTCTGGGGAGGTTTTTTTGCTGCTTCCAGAGGTGGAAAAATAATTCCGGAGGGGACCTGGAGCTTCAGGTACAACAAAAAAAAGGGGGAAAGTTGGGAAAATCAAAGGAGAAAAAAGTGGGAGAAGTCGGGAAAATCTGTGGGTTTTAAAAGTGGGGTGTGATTTGTGATAAAAAAGGGAAAAAAAAGTGGGAAAAGTCAGGAAAAAATATGGATTTTAAAGCGTGGGATGGGATCTGAGGGTTTTTCCTGGGCTCATCCTGAAATTCTTCATTTGGGATGGGATCTACACCCCAAAAAAAAAAAAAAGGTGGGAAAATCCGTGGATTTTTAAAGCTGAGGTGGGTTTTTCCTGAGATCTCCTGGAATTCCTCAGGGTTGGGATGGGGAGGGGTTAAATGAAGTTTTGTTTTTTTTTTCCTGAAGGATTTGGGGTTTTTGGGGTTTTTTGGGGGTTTTTTTTGAGTTTTTGGGGGGGTTTTTTTGAGTTTTTGGGGGTTTTTTGAGTTTTTTGGGGGTTTTTTGGTTTTTGGTTTTTGGGTTTTTTTGTTCCCAGAGTTTTCCCAGGTGGGGAAAAGTCCTGGATTCTGGGAAGGAGGAGGGAGAGCAGTGCCCTAATTCCAGCTGGGATTCCCCAGGGATCCCCCCTTTGGAATCAGCCCCGGATCCGTGTCCTGCTTATCCCAGGGATTTATCCAGGGAATTCCTCCCTCTGCCCCTGCTGCTTTTTTTGGAGTTTTTCCCTAAAAAAAAAACCCCCAAAAAAAAAGAGAATATGCTGGTGTGCTGCTGTGAGGATGGGGGAATTTTGGGAATTTTGGGAGTTTTCATTCCAATCCCTCCTAGGCAGAAATTTGGGAAAATAATTGGGGATGTGGTTCCCAGAGAGCTGCTGGGGATTTTTTATCTCCTTTTAAAAATCCAATTTTCCCTGCCCAAGGGATTGAGAATTCCAATTATCCCTGTTTTTTATCCTCTTGGAATTTAGGAATTCAAATTTTCCCAGCCTTTTATCCCTCTGGGACTGAGAATTCCCAATTTTTCCTGCCCCTACTTGGTTTGAGAAATTGATTTTTCCTATTTTTTTTATTTGATCCTGCTGGGATTGTGGAATTCCAGCTCTCCCCGTGGACCTCAGGTAAAATTCCTGATTTTTTTTTTTTTTTAACCTGGGATGGATTTTTCCCAAAATTCCCAAAATTTCAAATATCAGAGAATGGATGGGGAGGGGTGGGAAGGAGAATTTCAGAGTGAGGGAATTCCTGGAATTTTCTGTGGAATGTCCCCAGGACTGGGAATGTCCTAAATCCTGGGAATGTCCTTGATTTTGGGATTGTCCCTGATCCTGGGATTATTCTTAATTCTGGGATTGTCCCTGATTTTAGGAATGTCCTAAATCCTGGGATTGTCCCCAGGTTGGAACATTCTCAACCCCAGGATTGTCCCCAGACCTGGATTTGTCCCCAGATCTGGGATGGCAGCACCAGGATTGTCCTTCATTCCAGGATTGTCCTTGGATTTGGGATTGTCCCTGATCCTGGGATTGTCCCTTAATTCCAGGATTGTCCCCAGGATGGAATGTCCTCAATCCTGGGATGTCCTCAGTTCCTGGGATTGTCCCCAGGACCAGGATTTGTCCCCAGGACTGGAATTGTCCTTGACTTTGGGATTTGTCCCCAGGACTGGGATTGTCCCCAAAATCTGGGATTTCAGGACAGGGATTGTCCCTGATCCTGGGATTGTCCTCAGGATGGAATATCCTCAATCCTGGGATTGTCCCAAAACTGGGATTGTCCCCAGGACCAGGATTTGTCCCCAGATCTGGTGTTGCAGGTTTGGGATTGTCCCCAATACTGGGATTGCCCTTGATTTTGGGATTTTCCCAGGACTGAGATTGTCCCCAGATCTGGGATTTCAGGACAGGGATTGTCCCTGATCCTGGGATTGTTCTGAATTCCAGGATTGTCCCCAGGATGGAATGTCCTCAATCCTGGGATGTCCTCAGTTCCTGGGATTTGTCCCCAGGACCAGGATTTGTTCCCAGGACTGGGATTGTCCTTGATTTTGGGATTTGTCCCCAGGATCTGGGATTTCAGGACCAGGATTGTCCCTGATCCTGGGGTTCTTCTTAATTCCAGGATTGTCCCTGATCCTGGGATTGTCCCCAGGATTGGGATTGTCCCCAGGACCAGGATTTGTCCCCAGATCTGGGATTGCAGAACTGGGATTGTCCCCAGGACTGCAACTGTCCCTGATCCTGGAATGTCCCTTAATTCCAGGATTGTCCCCAGGATGGAATGGTCTCAATCCTGGGATGTCCTCAGTTCCTGGGATTTGTCCCCAGGACCAGGATTTGTTCCTAGGACTGGGATTGTCCCTGATTTTGGGATTTGTCCCCAAATCTGAGGTTCCAGGACTGGGATCATCCCGTGATCCTGGGATTTGTCCCTGGGAATGGGATTGTCCCCAGGTTGGAATGTTCTCAATCCCAGGATTGTCCCCAAGCCTGGAATTGTCCCCAGATCTGGGATGGCAGGATTGGGATTGTCCCCAGGATGGAATGTTCTCAATCCCAGGATTGTCCCAGGAATGGGATGGCAGGACTGGGAGTGTCCCTGATCCCAGAATGTTCTCAATGCTGGGATTGTCCCCAGGACTGGGACTCTCCCTGATCCTGGAATGTCCCTTAATTCTGGGATTGTCCCCAGGATGGAGTGGCCTCAGTCCTGGGATTGTCCCCAAGCCTGGAATTGTCCCCAGATCTGGGATTTCAGGACAGGGGTTGTCCCTGATCCTGGGATTGTTCTTAATTCAGGATTGTCCTCAATCCTGGGATTGTCCCCAGGATGGAATGGCCTCAGTCCTGGGATTGTCCCTGATCCTGGAATGTCCCTTAATTCCAGGATTGTCCCCAGGACTGGGACTGTCCCTGGAATTGGGATTGTTCTCCCAGGACTGGCATTGTCCCCAGGGCCGGGTTTGTCCCCAGATCTGGATTGTCCCTGATCCTGTCTGGGATCCCAGGACTGGGATTGTCCCCAGGATGGGAATGTCCCCAACCCTGGAATTGTCCTCAACCCCAGGATTGTCCCTAAATCTGGAATTGCAGGACTGGGATTGTCACTGATTGTGGAATGTCCTGAATTCCAGGATTGTCCCCAGGATGGGAATGTCCCCAACCAGAATGTCCCCAACCCCAGAATTGTCCCTGGGATCACCCCAGTTCAGGCTCCTAATTAAAACCTCATTAATAACTAATTAATAACTCATTAGCAACCAATTCACTATCCATTTAATAGCTCATTAACCACTTAATGACTCACCAATAACTCATTAATGGCCAATTAATGGCTCATTAATACAACATTAATCACTAATTAATAACTCATTAACAGTCAATTAATGTCTATTGGTAGCCAGTTAATAGCTCATTAATAACCAGTGATTCGATCATTAATAACTGATTGCTAATCAATTAATAACTGATAACTAATTAATAACCACTTAATACCCAATTGAGAAGTCATTAATAGCTAGTTAATTTCCAATCAATAACCAGTTAATATCCAATTAATAGCCCCATTATTACCAATCATTAGCCAATTAATATACAATAAATTATCAATAACGAGTCAAAACCAATTAACAAAATTAATGATGAAATAATACCCAGTTAAGAATCAATTAATGTCAATCAATAAAAATTAAAGACTAAGTAATAGCCAATTAAGAACCAATTAATATCAATCAAAATTTAATAACTAATTATAAGCCAATTAATAAACAATATACAATTAATAACCAGTTAATGTCCAGTTATTGTCTGGTTAAAAATGAATTGACACTGAATTAATAACTAATTAACATTCAATTAACACCAAATAACAATGCATTATCATCCAATTAATAACTGATTAGCACCAAATTAATTACTAATTATAACCTAATAATAACTGATTATTGATAACCAATTAATATTGAGATAATATCTAATTAATAGCTAATTAAAACCCCATCAACAGCGGCTCCTCTTTCTCTGCAGATCCCAAAATTCCCCAAAATCGAATCCCTAAAATTCCATAAAATCCCTAAAAATCCCCGGAATTCCCAGGGATTCCCATCCCCCTCCAGCCAGCTGCAGATTGGGGCTTTTCCTGCGTTGCTGTTTCCCAAATTCCCGATTTTTTAACTGGATAAATCTGGAATTCTGAGGGAATTTCCTCCTTTTTTAGGGAATTTGCAGCCATGGACATCGAGGACTGCAATGCCCGATCCTACATCACTGGTGAGGCTTTCAACAGGATTTTCCCCAAAATTTTCCCAAAATTTTCCCAAAATTTTCCCAAAATTTTCCTAGATTTCTCCTGGATTTTTTTCCCCAGATTTTCCCAGATTTTTCCTGGATTTTCCCGGATTTTTCCCAAATTTTTCCTGGGTTTTTCCCAGGTTTTCCCCTGATTTTCCTCCAGATTTTTCCTGGATTTCCCCCAGATTTTCCCTGGATTTTCAGGGCTGGATTTGGGATCTCAGCCACTTCCTGGGTTTTTCCTGGGTTTTTCCTGGATTTTTCCTGGATTTTTCCTGGATTTTTCCTGGATTTTTCCCAGGTTTTTCCCAGGTTTTTTCCAGATTTTTCGTGGATTTTTCCCGGATGTTTCCCCAGATTGTTCCCTGACTTTTCCCAGATTTTCCCTCTGATTTTTCCCGGATTTCCCCCCATATTTTCCCTGGATTTTTGGGGCTGGATTTGGGATCTCAGCCCCTTTCTTGCCCCTTCCCAGCTTTTCCCCGGATTTTTTCTCTGATTTTTCCCCATTTTTTTCCCAGATTTTTCAGATCTCAGCCCCTTCTCGCCCCTTCCCATATTTTCCCCCAATTTTTCCCAGATTTTTTGAGTATTCCCAGTGGATCCAGAGAGAATTTGGATATTCCAGCCCCAAAACCCCAGGACAGGACCGAGTTTAGTTGGATTTATCCCAATTTCCCTGCAACTGGAGCAGAAATTCCTGAATTTTTGCACCTTTTTAAAGCTTCAGGGCTGGAAAATCCCCGGGGGAATGAGAAAATCCGGGAATTTGAGGCCAAGGGTGGGAAATTCCCGCTTGGATCAGGGCTGGAATTTCCAGGAGGGGCGGGAATGGTTCAAATTCCAGCCTGGCAGGAGGGGAGGGAAGGGAGGGGATGAGATCCAGGAAAATTCCATGAGGGAGAAGCTTGGAATGTTCCCAGGGAAGTTTGGAATGTTCCCAGGGCTGGGCTGGAATTGCCCCGCAGGGACTGGGGAGGAGGAGGAGGAGGGAGGGGAATTTTCCAGCTTTGGTGCTGATCCCAAAAAAATGGGTTTGGATCCTCATTCCTGATTTTGGGGGGGGAGTTTGTGAATCCCTGGATCCATCCCAAATCTTTCTGATTTCCCTGGGTCCATCCCTGCTCTCCCTTCCCTCATTCCCAAATTCCCTCCCCTCTCCCTCCTCCTCCTCAGCTCCTCCCGGTGCAATTCCCACTCTCTGATTTTTGGGAATGCTCCATTTCTCATCCCCATCCCACTAAAATCTGGGATCCCGCTGAAATTTGGGATCCCAACCCCCCTCTCTCTCTCTTCCCACATTCCCACATTCCTTCCCTCTCCCTCCTCCTCCTCCCCTCCTCCTCCCTCTCCCATTCCTGGCTCTCATTTCCACTCCCTGATTTTTGGGAATGCTCCATTTCTCCCTCTGCTCATCCCACTGAAATTTGGGATCCCACCCAACTCCACACTCCCTCCCTCATTCCCTCATTCCCTCATTCCCAAATTCCCTTCCCTCTCCAATTCCTGGTGCAATTCCCACTCTCTGATTTTTGGGAATGCTCCATTTCTCATCCCCATGCCACTAAAATTTGGGATCCCACTAAAACCTGGGATCCACACCCTGCTCTCCCTCCCTGTCCCCTCCCAAATTCCCACCCCTCTCCCTCCTCTCCTCCTCCCTCCCTCTCCCATTCCTGGCTCTCATTCCCTGTTCCATTCCCACTCCCTGATTTTTGGGAATGCTCCATTTCTCCCTGAAAAATTTGGGATCCCACTAAAATCTGGAGTCCAAACCCTGCTCTCACTCCCTCTCCCTTCCCAAATTCCCTCCCCTCTCCCTCCTCATCTTCTCTTTCTCATTCCCGGTTCCATTCCCACTCTCTGATTTTTGGGAATGCTCCATTTCTCATCCCCATCCCACTGAAATTTGGGATCCCACTGAAATTTGGGATCCCAACCCCCCTCTCTGTCTCTCCCCACATTCCCACATTCCTTCCCTCTCCTCCTCCTCCTCCTCTCCTCTCTCTCCCATTCCTGGCTCTCATTTCCCACTCCCTGATTTTTGGGAATGCTCCATTTCTCCCTCTGCTCATCCCACTGAAATTTGGGATCCCACCCAACTCCACACTCCCTCCCTCATTCCCTCATTCCCACATTCCACATTCCCACATTCCCTCATTCCCAAATTCCCTCCCTCTCCAATTCCTGGTGCAATTCCCACTCTCTGATTTTTGGGAATGCTCCATTTCTCATCCCCATCCCACTGAAATTTGGGATCCCAACCCCCTCTCTCTCTCTTCCCACATTCCCACATTCCTCCTCCTCCTCTCCCTCCTCCTCCCTCTCCCATTCCTGGCTCTCATTTCCCACTCCCTGATTTTTGGGAATGCTCCATTTCTCCTCTGCTCATCCCACTGAAATTTGGGATCCCACCCAACCCCGCACTCCTCCCTCATTCCCTCATTCCCTCATTCCCACATTCTCTCCCTCTCCTCCTCCTCCTCTCAGTTCCCGGTGCATTCCCACTCTCTGATTTTTGGGAATGCTCCATTTCTCATCCCCATCCCACTAAAATTTGGGATCCCACTAAAACCTGGGATCCACACCCTGCTCTCCCTCCCTGTCCCCTCCCAAATTCCCACCTCTCTCCCTCCTCCTCCCTCCCTCTCCCATTCCTGGCTCTCATTCCCTGTTCCATTCCCACTCCCTGATTTTTGGAAATGCTCCATTTCTCCCTGAAAAATTTGGGATCCCAAATAAAATCTGGAGTCCAAACCCCGCTCTCACTCCCTCTCCTTCCCAAATTCCCTCCCTCTCCCTCCTCCTCCCTCTCCAATTCCTGGTTCCATTCCCACTCTCTGATTTTTGGGAATGCTCCATTTCTCATCCCCATCCCACTGAAATTTGGGATCCCAACCCCCCTCTCTCTCTCTTCCCACATTCCCACATTCCTCCTCCTCCTCTCCCTCCTCCTCCCTCTCCCATTCCTGGCTCTCATTTCCCACTCCCTGATTTTTGGGAATGCTCCATTTCTCCCTCTGCTCATCCCACTGAAATTTGGGATCCCACCCAACCCCGCACTCCCTCCCTCATTCCCTCATTCCCTCATTCCCACATTCCCTCCCCTCTCCCTCCTCCTTCTCCCTCTCCAATTCCTGGTGCAATTCCACTCTCTGATTTTTGGGAATGCTCCTATTTCTCATCCCCATCCCCACTAAAATTTGGGATCCCACTAAAACCTGGGATCCACACCCTGCTCTCCTCCCTGTCCCTCCCAAATTCCCACCTCTCTCCTCCTTCTGCCATTCCCGGGGCAATTCCCGCTGGAATTCCCAGTTCCATTCCCAGTTCCTGCTTTTGGCCAGGACCAATCCCACTAAAATCTGGGATCCCGCCCTCCCTCCTCCCTTCCCACATTCCCATTCCCACATTCCCACATTCCCACCCCTCTCCCTCCCTCCCTCTCCCATTCCCGGCTCCATTCCCAGTTCCCAGATTTTGGCAATGCCCCATTTCTCATTCCTGTCCCGCTGAAATTCTGGGATCTCGCTGAAATCTGGGATCCCACGCTCGCTGTGAGCCATTCCCACATTCCAATCCTTCATTCCCACATTCCAACCCCTCCCTCTCCCATTCCCGGGGCGATTCCCGGCTCATTCCCAGTTCCTGCCTTTTGGGGAATGTCCCATTTCCCCCTCTCCCCGTCCCAATTGCTCACTGAAATCTGGGATCCCGCTGAAATCTGGGATCCCTCCCTCCTTCCCCCTTTCCCATCCCTCCTCCTCCTCCTCCTCCCTCTGCCATTCCGGGGCAATTCCGCTGGAATTCCCAGTTCCATTCCCAGTTCCTGCTTTTGGCCAGGACCAATCCCACTAAAATCTGGGATCCCGCCCTTCCTCCTCCCCTTCCCACATTCCCATTCCCACATTCCCACCCCTCTCCCTCCCTCCCTCTCCCATTCCCGGCTCCATTCCCAGTTCCCAGATTTTGGTGGTGCCCCATTTCTCATTCCTGTCCCGCTGAAATTCTGGGATCTCGCTGAAATCTGGGATCCCACGCTCGCTGTGAGCCATTCCCACATTCCAATCCTTCATTCCCACATTCCAACCCCTCCCTCTCCCATTCCCGGGGCGATTCCCGGCTCATTCCCAGTTCCTGCCTTTTGGGGAATGTCCCATTTCCCCCTCTCCCCGTCCCAGTTCCTCACTGAAATCTGGAATCCCACTGAAATCTGGGATCCCACTGAAATCTGGGATCCCTCCCTCCTTCCCCCATTCCCACCCCTCCTCCTCCTCCTCCCTCTGCCGTTCCTGAGCTGGATTTTCCCTGGATTCCAGGAATCTGCTCTTCCTGGAAGGTGAGCGGCTGCGTGCGCCCCGCCAGCGCCGCCCTGCGCCCCGCCGGGATCCCGCGCTGCTTCCCGGGAATCCCGATCCAGGGATCTCCGGGATTCCTCCCGCAAGGTACGCAACAATTCCCAAAAAAAAAAAAAAATCACGCCGGAATCGGATTTTTTATTTTTTTTCCATGAGAATTCAACTCCGCGGGTGTGGGAAAAAAAAAAAGCGGCGCCGCGGCTGAGCTGGGAGGGGATTGAAGGGAAGGGATTTCAGGAATTCCCGGCTGGAATGAGGGAGGAGGGAAAAGCGGGAGAGCTTTTGGCCACTCCCCGAGGTGGGATTTAGGGATTTAGGGATTTGGGAGGAGCCGGAGATTCCCGGAGCGCCTCCGGGATTTGGGGATTTGGAGCTGCTGGAATTGTCGGGGTTGGGAGCAGAGCGAGCTGGCGGCGGGATGAAGCTCCAGGAGATTCCCAAAGGTCGGTCCCGCGGATTTTTTTGGGGATTTTGCCTCTGGAATAGCTCTGGGTGGAATTTAGGGATCCTGGAATTCTCTTTTTGCTTGAGAAAAAAAAAAATTGAGTTGGGTTTTTAGCCGGGTGGGATCGGGATGAGGCTCCGGGATCCCTCTTGTCCCACTCCGAGGGATTTGGGATTCGGGATTTTCTCCTGGAAGGGTTTTAGGAATTCTGGGATCGAATTTTGGGATTCTGGGATGAGATTTTGAGATCCAGGAATTCTTTTTTTCCGTGGGAAAATCCCTCGGAGTGGGATCTGAGCCGGGTGGGATCAGAGCACCCAGGGGTCGCTCTTGTCCCACTCCCAGGGATTTAGGATTTGGGATTTGGGATTTAGGATTTAGTATTTAGGATTTTCCCCTGGAATAGCCCTGGAAGGGATTTAGGGGTCCTGGGATGGAATTTAGGGATCCTGGAATTCCCTTTTTCCATGAGAAAACCCCTTGGAGTTGGTTTGGAGCCGGGTGGGATCGGGATGAGGCTCCGGGATCCCCTTGTCCCACCCCAGGGATTTTTGGGATTCGGGATTTTCTCCTGGAAGGGATTTAGGGATTCTGGGATGAGATTTTGAGTTTCTGGGATGGGATTTTGGGATTCTGGGATGGGATTTTGGGATCCTGGAATCCCTTTTTCCGTGGGAAGAGCCCTCGGGTGGGATCTGAACCGGGTGGGATCAAGAGCACCAAGGGGTCGGCTCTTGTGCCACTCCCAGGGATTTGGGATTTAGGATTTAGGATTTGGGATTTGGGATTTAGGATTTGCCCCTGGAATAGCCCTGGAAGGGATTTTGGGATCCTGGGATGGAATTTTGGGATCCTGAAATTCCCTTTTTCCTTGGAAAAAATCCCGCAGAGTTGGGTTTTGAGCGGGGTGGGATCAGGATGAGGCTCCAGGATCATCCCAAATGTTGTTCCCAGGGATTTCTGGGATTTGGGATTTTGGGATTTGCCCCAGGATGGGATTTAGGGATCCTGAAATTCCCTTTTCCATGAGAAAAAACCTTTAGAGTTGGTTTTGAGCCAGGTGGGATCAGGATGAGATTCTGGGATCATCCCAAATGTTGTTCCCAGGGATTTCTGGGATTTGGGATTTGCCCTTGAATGGGGATTTAGGGATTCTGGGATGGAATTTTGGGATTCTGGAATTCTCTGTGAATAGAGGAGATACCCAGAGGGAAATTTGGGAATTCTGGGATTCCCTGTGCTGGAGTCAGAGGTGCCCATGGATTCAGATCCAGCTCCAGAGGGAAATTTGGGAATTGTGGATGAGATTTTGGGAATCCTGGAAAGGGAAATTTGAGAATTCTGGATGGAATTTTGGGGATTCTGGAAAGGGAAATTTGGGAATTGTGGAGAGGAGAAATTTGGGGAATTTCAGAGGGGATTTGGGGATTTTGGAGAGGAATTTGGGAATTTCAGAGAGAGAATTTAGGAGTCCTGGAGAGGGAATTCAGGGAATCCAAGAGAGGAAAAATTTGGGGATTTTGGAGAGAATTTGGAAATTCTGGAGAGGAGAAATTTGGGAATTTGAGGATTTTGGAGAGAGATTTGGGAATCCTGGAGTGGAAGTTTGGAAATTCTGGAGACAAGAAATTTGGGAATTTCAGAGGGATATTTGGGGATCCTGGAGAAGAGAAATTTAAGAATTTTGGAGAGAATTTGGGAATTCTGAAGGAGGATTTGGGGATCCTGGAAAAGGAAATTTGGGGATTTTGTGGGGAAATTTAGGAATCCTGGAGAGCAGAAATTTAGGAATTTCAAGGGAAATTTGGGAATTCTGAAGAGGGAATTTGGGGATGTTTGGAGAGGGAATTTAGGAATCTTGGAGAGGGAAAATTGGGAATTTCAGGTGAGAATTTAGGAATCCTGGAGGATTGGGAATCCTGGAGAGAGAATTTGTGGATTTTGGAGAGTGGGAATCCTGGAGGATTTGGAATCCTGGAGAGTTGGGGGTCCTGGAAATTTGGGAATTATGGAGGGAATTTGGGAATTTTGGAGAGATTTGGGAATTTCAGAGAGAATTTAGGAATCTTGGAGGGAAATTTAGAAATTTCAGAGCAGGAATTTAGAATCCTGGAGGATTTGGGAATCCTGGAGAGGAGAAATTTGGGATTTTCAGAGGGGAAATTTGGGAATTCTGAAGAGGAATTTGGGAATTTCAGAGAGGGCATTTAGGAATCCTGGAGAGAAGAAATTTGTGGATTTTGGAGAGGAAAATTTGGGAATCCTGGAGAATTTTTGAATCTTGAGAGGAAATTCATCAACCCTTCAACTTGTAAAAACCAACCCAACCCTTCCCAAATCCCGATTTTCCGGGGGATTCACCGCTGGAAAATCCGGAATTTCCAGCCCGACCCCCAGCCGCCCCGGGCTCGACATTCCGAGATTCCCGAGGTCGGGAGCGGCTCCTCCCGCCCTTTCCCAGGCTCTTCCCGGCGGTTTGGGAATTTTCCAACCCCTCCCCCTCCCCTCAGGAGATTTTGGGAATGTTTGGGAAACTCCCAGGGAGATTTTGCCGGGCCAAAAATTCCAGCTGGGCCGGAAAAGTTTGGAAATGGCATTCCCAGCTGGAGGGGAGGGGATGTTCCACCCAAAATTCCAGCTGTTCCCACGGGAGGGGGATTTGGGGTGGGGGAAATTTGGGATCAGAGTTTGGGATGGGGGAGAGAATTTGGGAGAGGGAAGAAATTTGGGATTGGGGAGGTTGGGGGTGAAAATTTGGGATAGGGAGAGAGATTTGGGATTGGGGAAGGAAATTTGGGATGGGGAATTTGGGATGGGAGGGAATTTAGGATTGGAAGGGAGAGGAAATTTGGGATCAGAGTTTGGGATGGGGAGAGAGAATTTGGGAGGGAGAAATTTGGGATTGAGGAGGTTGAGGGTGAAAATTTGGGATGGGGAGAGAGATTTGGGATTGGGGGAAGGAAATTTGGGATGGGGGATTTGGGATGGGGAGGATTTGGGATTGGAGAAGGAGGGAGGAAATTTGGGATCAGAGTTTGGGATGGGGAGGAATTTGGGAGAGGAGGAAGAAATTTGGGATTGGGAGGTTGGGGGTGAAAATTTGGGATGGAGAGAGGAGATTTGGGATTGGGGAAAGAAATTTGGGATGGGGGATTTGGGATTAGGGAAGGAAAGGAAATTTGGGATCAGAGTTTGGGATGGGGAGGAATTTGGGATTGGGGAGGTTGTGGGGTGAAAATTTGGGATGGGGAGAGAAGATTTGCTGAGTTGGGGGAAGGAGGGGAGGAAATTTGGGATCAGGGATTTTGGGATGGGGAGAGAATTTGGGAATGGGGAGGAATTTGGGGTGGGGAGAAGAAATTTGGGATTGGGGAGGTTGGGGGTGAAAATTTGGGATGAAAATTTGGGATGGGGAGGAAATTTTGGATTGGGGAAAGGAAATTTGGGATGGGGGATTTGGGATGGGAGGGAATTTGGGATTGGGGAGAGGAGGGGAGGAAATTTGGGATCAGAGTTTGGGATTGGGAGGGGTGGGGTGGGAGAAGAAATTTGGGAGGGGAAGACATTTGGGATTGGGGAGGTTGTGGGGTGAAAATTTGGGATGGAAGAGAGATTTGGGGTTGGGGATTTGGGATTGAGGGTGGAGGGTGGAAATTTAGGATCAGAATTTGGGATGGGAAAAGGAAATTTGGGATGAAAATTTGGGATGGGGAGAGGAATTTGTGAATGGGGAGGAATTTGGGGTGGGGAGAAGAAATTTGGGATTGGGGAGGTTGGGGGTGAAAATTTGGAATGAAAATTTGGGATGGGGAGAGAAATTTTGGATTAGGAAAGGAAATTTGGGATGGGGGATTTGGGATGGGGAGGAATTTGGGATTGGAGAAGGAGGAGGAAATTTGGGATCAGAGTTTGGGATTGGGAGAGGAATTTGGGGTGGGAGAAGAAATTTGGGATGGGAAATGAGAATTTAGGGTTGGGGATTTGGGATTGAGGTGGAGGGTGGAAATTTAGGATCAGAATTTGGGATGGGAAAGGAAATTTGGGATGAAAATTTGGGATGGGGAGGAGGAAATTTGGGAATGGGGATTTGGGAATCCCGGGGGATTGGGAGGGAGGAAATTTGGGATCAGAGTTTGGGATGGGAGAGGAAATTTGGGATGAAAATTTGGGATGGGGAGGAAATTTGGGATTGGGGAAAGAAATTTGGGATGGGGAATTTGGGATTGGGGAGGGGGGTGGAAATTTGGGATTGAAATTTGGAATTGGGGATTTGGGATTGGGGGGTGGGAGGAGGAAATTTGGGATCAGAATTTTGGGATGAGTGGGGGTGAGGAAATTTTTGGACTGGGGGGGAAATTTGGGATTGGGGAGGAAATTTGAGATTGGGGAGAAGGAAATTTGGGGTGAGGGGATTTGGGATTGGGAGTGAAGATTTGGGATGGGGAGAGGAAATTTGGGATGGGGAAATTTGGGATCAGAATTTTGAGATGAATGGGGTGAGGAAATTTTGGGTAAGGGAGGAAATTTGGGATTGGAGGAGGAATTTGGGATGTAGGAAATTTGGGATCAGAATTTGGGATGGGGGATTTGGGATTGGGGGTGGAAATTTGGGATTGGGAGAGAAAATTTGGGGTAGGGAGACAATTTGGGAACAGGGGAAGAAATTTGGGATTGGGGAAGGGGAGGAAATTTGGGATCAGAATTTTGGGATGGGGAGAGAAATTTGGGATATGGGAAAATTTGAGATCAAATTTTGGGATGGGAGGATGAGGAAATTTGGGATGGGGAAAATTTGAGATCAGAATTTTGGGATGGGGAGGATGAGGAAATTTGGAGTAAGGGAGGAAATTTGGGATTGAAGGAAGGAGATTTGGGATCATGGGAAGAAATTTGGGATCAGAGGAGGAAAATTGGGATTGGAGAAAGGCAGTTTGGGATGGGGAGAGAAATTTGGGATGGGGAGAGGAAATTTGGGGTCAGAATTTTGGGATGAGAGGTGAGGAGATTTGGGGTGAGGGAGGAAATTTGGGATTCAAGGAAAGGAATTTGAGGTGGGAGAAAGGAAATTTGGGATCATGGGAGGAAATGTGGGACTGGAGGAGGAGATTTGGGATTGTAGGGAGGAATTGGGGCTGGGGGGTTTGGGGTCCCTCCTGACCTTTGACCCCTCCCCAGCCGAGGATTCCCCCCCCTGGAGCAGAATTCCGCTCGGCCGGGGAGAGGCGGCCGGAGCCCGCCCAGCCCGCTTCGTCCCGCGCTCGCCGGTGAGTACCCGGAGAATACCCTGAAAATACCCTGAAAGTACCTAAAAATACCTGAGCATTCCCTAAAAATACCCTGAACATTCCCTAAAAATACCCTGAAAATACCCTGAACATTCCCTGAACATTCCCTAAAAATACCCTGCACATTCCCTGAACACTCTCTGAAAATACCCTGAACATTCCCTAAAATACCCTGCACATTCCCTAAAAATACCCTGCACATTCCCTGAAAATACCTGAGCGTTCCCAGAATGTTCCCTGAACATTCCTATAATATTCCTGAAAATACCTAGACATTCCTGAAAATACCTGAAGCGTTCCTAGACATTCCCTGAAAATACTCTAAATATTCCCTAAATATTCCTGAACAATCCCTAGAACATTCCCTAAAAATACCTAAATATTCCTGAATATTCCCTAAATATTCCCTGAACATTCCCTAAAATACCTAAATATTCCTTGAACATTCCCTAAACATTCCCTGAACATTCCCAGAATATTCCCTGAAAATACCCTGGAAATACCCTGGACATTCCCTGAAAATACCCTAAAAATACCCTGAACACTCCCTGAAAATACCCTGAACATTCCCAGAATATTCCCTGAACTTTCCCTGAACATTCCTAGAACATCCCAAAATGTTCCCTAAGCATTTCCAAAATATTGCCTAAAATATTCCTGAACATTCCCTGAACATTGCCTAAACATTCCTAAAACATTCCCAAAATGTTCCATAAATATTCCCTAAACATTCACTGAACATTCCCTGAACACTCCTAAACAAACCCTGAACATTCCCAGAATATTCCCTGAACAATCCCTGAATATTCCTAAAAATATCCTAAATATTCCCTAAATATTCCTGAATGTCCTCTGAACATTCCCTGAACATTCCTAAACATTCCTAAAACATTCCCTAAATATTCTCTAAATATTCCCAAATTGCCAAATCCCCTCTCCCCATCCCATTTTTCCCATTTCCCATCCCATTTTCCCTCTCCCCATCCCATTTTCCCCAATTTCCCCCTCCTAACCCCATTTCCCATCCCATTTTCCTTTTTCCCCATCCTGGAATTTCCCTCTCCCCACCCCATTATTCCCTCATTTCCCATTTCCCAATCCCATTTTCCTCTCCCACCCCATTATTCCCCATTTCCCAATCCCATTCCCCCTCTCCTGATCCCATTTTCCCCTCTCCCACCCCATTATTCCCCATTTTCCCTCTCCCATCCCATTTTCCCATTTCCCATCCCATTTCCCCTTCCCCATCCCATTTTCCCATTATTCCCATTTCCCTCTCTCCTGATTACATTTTTCCCATTTCCCCATCCCATTATCCCATTTTCCCATTTTCCTCATTTCCCTTTTCTGACCCTGTTTTCCCCATTTCCCCTCTCCCCACCCCATTATTCCCCATTTCCCATCCCATTTTCCCATTTTCCTCATTTCCTGTCTCCCTACCCCATTATTCCCCATTTCCCCCTCTCCTGATTCCATTTTCCCATTTCTCATCCCATTTTCCCTCTCCCCACCCCATTATTCCCCATTTCCCCTCCCATTTCCCCTTCCTCATCCATTTTCCCATTATTCCCCATTTCCCCCTATCCTGATTCCATTATTCCCCATTTCCCATCCCATTTCCCCCTTCCCCATCCCATTTTCCCATTATTCCCATTTCCCTGTCTCCTGATTACATTTTCCCATTTCCCCATCCCATTATCCCATTTTCCCCATTTCCCATCCCATTTCCCCCTTCCCCATCCCTTTTTTCCCATTTTTCCTCATTTCCCCTCTCTGACTCCATTTCCCCCTCTCCCTACCCCATTATTCCCAATTTCCCTCTCCCCACCCCATTTTTCCCCATTTCCCAATCCCATTCCCCTCTCCTGATCCCATTTTCCCCTCTCCCCACCCCATTATTCCCCATTTCCCCTCCATTTCCCCCTTCCCCATCCCATTTTCCCATTATTCCCATTTCCCTCTCTCCTGATTACATTTTTTCCCATTTCCCATCCATTTCCCCATCCCATTATCCCATTTTCCCATTTCTCCTCATTTCCCCCTTTCCTGACCCTGTTTTCCCCATTTCCCCTTCCCCATCCCATTATTCCCCATTCCCATCCCATTTTCCCATTATTCCCATTTCCCTGTCTCCTGATTACATTTTTCCCATTTCCCCATCCCATTTCCCCTCTCCCCACCCCATTATTCCCCATTTCCCATCCCATTTCCCCTTCCCCATCCCATTTTTCCCATTATTCCCCATTTCCCATCCCATTTCCCCTTCCCCATCCCATTTTCCCCATTATTCCCCATTTCCATCCCATTTCCCCATCCCATTATCCCATTTTCCCATTTTTCCTCATTTCCCCATCTTCTGACCCCATTTTCCCCTCTCCCTACCCCATTATTCCCCATTTCCCCTCTCCCACCCCATTATTCCCCATTTCCCAATCCCATTCCCCTCTCCTGATCCCATTTTCCCTCTCCCCACCCCATTATTCCCCATTTCCCCTTCCCCATCCCATTTTCCCCATTATTCCCCATTTCCCATCCCATTTCCCCATCCCATTATCCCATTTTTCCCATTTTTCCTCATTTCCCCATCTCCTGATCCCATTTTCCCCTCTCCCACCCCATTATTCCCCATTTCCCATTTCCCAATCCCATTTTCCCTCTCCACCCCATTATTCCCCATTTCCCAATCCCATTCCCTCTCTGATCCATTTTCCCCTCTCCCCACCCCATTATTCCCCATTTCCCCCTTCCCCATCCCATTTCCCCCATTATTCCCCATTTCCCATCCCATTTCCCCTTCCCCATCCCATTTTTCCCATTATTCCATTTCCCCCTCTCCTGATTCCATTATTCCCCATTTCCCATCCCATTTCCCCTTCCCCATCCCATTTTCCCCATTATTCCCCATTTCCCATCCCATTTCTCCATCCCATTATCCCATTTTCCCATTTTTCCTCATTTCCCCATCTTCTGACCCCATTTTCCCTCTCTCCTACCCCATTATTCCCCATTTCCCCTCTCCCCACCCCATTATTCCCCATTTCCCAATCCCATTCCCCCTCTCCTGATCCCATTTTCCCTCTCCCCACCCCATTAATTCCCCATTTCCCCTTCCCATCCCATTTTCCCCATTATTCCCATTTCCCATCCCATTTCCCCCATTATTCCCCATTTCCCATCCATTTCCCCTTCCCATCCCATTTTCCCCATTATTCCCCATTTCCCATCCCATTTCCCCATTATTCCCCATTTCCCATCCCATTTCCCCATTATTCCCCATTTCCCATCCATTTCCCCTTCCCCATCCATTTTTCCCATTATTCCCATTTCCCCTCTCCTGATTCCATTATTCCCCATTTCCCATCCCATTTCCCCCTTCCCCATCCCATTTTCCCATTATTCCCCATTTCCCATCCCATTTCCCCATCCCATTATCCCATTTTCCCATTTTTCCTCATTTCCCCATCTTCTGACCCCATTTCCCACTCCCTACCCCCATTATTCCCAATTTCCCCTCTCCCACCCCATTATTCCCCATTTCCCATCCCATTTCCCCATCCCATTATCCCATTTTTCCCATTTTCCTCATTTCCCCATCTTCTGACCCCATTTCCCCTCTCCCTACCCCATTATTCCCCAATTCCCCTCTCCCCACCCATTATTCTCCATTTCCCAATCCCATTCCCCCTCTCCTGATCCCATTTTCCCCTCTCCCACCCCATTATTCCCCATTCCCATCCCATTTCCCCCTTCCCCATCCCATTTTCCCATTTTCCCATTTTCCCATTATTCCCCATTTCCCCCTCTCCCCACCCCATTATTCCCCATTCCCCATCCCATTTCCCCTTCCCCATCCCATTTTCCCATTTTCCCATTTTCCCATTTTCCCATTTTTCCCATTATTCCCCATTCCCCCTCTCCCCACCCCATTATTCCCCATTTCCATCCATTTCCCCTCTCCCCATCCCATTTTCCCATTTTCCTCATTTCCCATCTCCTGACTCCCGTTTACGCTCTCCCACCCCATTATTCCCCATTTCCCCCTCTCCCCACCCCATTATTCCCCATTCCCCATCCCATTTCCCCTTCCCCATCCCATTTTCCCATTTTCCCATTTTCCCATTATTCCCATTTCCCCTTCTCCTGATTCCATTTTCCCCATTTCCCATCCCATTCCCCTCTCCCCATCCCATTTCCCCCTCCTAACCCCTTTCCCTCCGCAGCCAACTCCATCAAGGTGGAGATGTCCTCTGAGGAGGACTCCCCGGGCGGGGGCTGCCGGAGAGGCGGGAGGGGCCGAGGATTCTCTGCCGAGGCGGGCCGGAGCGGGCGGGCGGGCCGTTCCGGAGCCGTTCCCGGGCCGCACTCGCCGGCGGCATCCGCCTGCCCAGGAAACTGCGATGTGGCGTGTGCGGGATGGTGTGCATCGGGCCCAACGTGCTCATGGTGCACAAGCGGAGTCATACTGGTGAGGAATGGGGTAAAAATGGCATAAAATGGGGTAAAATGAGATAAAATGGGGTAAAAATGGGAATTCTGGGAGTGTGGGATGGTGATACGCTCCGGGCCCAACGTGCTCATGGTGCACAAGCGGAGCCACACTGGTGAGGAATGGGGGAAAATGAGAAATGAGATAAAATGAGGTAATATGGGATAAAATGGGGTAAAAATGAGAATTCTGGGTATGGGATGGTGTACATCGAGACCCAACGTGCTCATGGTGCACAAGCGGAGCCACACTGGTGAGGAATGGGGAAAATGGGGTAAAAATAGGATAAAATGGGGTAAAATATGAGAATTCTGGGTGTGGGATGGTGTACATCGAGCCCAACGTGCTCATGGTGCACAAATGGAGCCACACTGGTGAGGAATGGGGTAAAATGGGAAATATGGGGTAAAAAATGGGAATTCTGGGGTTGGGATGGTGTGCATCGGGCTAGCGATGCTCATGGTGCACAAACGGAGTCATACTGAGTGAGGAATGGGAAAAATGGGATAAAATGGGGTAAAATGGCATAAAATGGGATAAAATGGGATAAAATGCGGGTAAAAATAGGAATTCTGGGGTGTGGGATGTTCTACATCCGGGCCCAACGTGCTCATGGTGCACAAACGGAGCCACACGGTGAGGAATGGGGTAAAATGGGGAAAATGGGAATAAATGGAAAAATGGGATAAAAATGGGAATTCTGGGGTGTGGGATGGTGTGCATCGGGCCCAACGTGCTCATGGTGCACAAACGGAGTCATACTGGTGAGATTCCCAAAAAATGGGATAAAAATGGGAATTCTAGGGTGTGGGATGTTCTGCATGAGGCCTAGCGTGCTCATGGTGCACAAACGGAGCCACACCGGTGAGGAATGGGGTAAAAATGGCATAAAATGGGGATAAAATGAGATAAAATGGGGTAAAATGAGAATTCTGGGGTGTGGGATGGTGTACGTCGGGCCCAACGTGCTCATGGTGCACTAAGCGGAGTCATACTGGTGAGGAATGGGATAAAATGGGGAAAAATGGGATAAAATGAGATAAAATGAGATAAAATGGGGTAAAAATAGAATCCTGGAGTGTGGGATGTTCTGCATCAGGCCCAATGTGCTCATGGTGCACAAGCGGAGCCACACTGGTGAGGAATGGGGTAAAATGGGATAAAATGGGGTAAAAATTGGAATAAATGGGGAAAAAATGGGATAAAATGGGAGATTCTGGGGTGTGGGATGGTGTGCATCGGGCCAAGCGTGCTCATGGTGCACAAGCGGAGTCATACCGATGAGGAATGGGGAAAATAATGGGATAAAATGGGGTAAAAATGGGAATAAATGGGGAAAAATGGGATAAAATAGGAATTCTGGGGTGTGGGATGGTGTGCATCGGGCCCAACGTGCTCATAGTGCACAAGCGGAGCCACACAGGTGAGATTCCCAAAAAATGGTATAAAATGGGGTAAAAATTGGAATAAATGGGGAAAAAATGGGGTAAAAATGGGAATTCTGGGGTGTGGGATGGTGTGCATCGGGCCCAACGTGCTCATAGTGCACAAGCGGAGCCACACGGGTGAGGAATAGGGTAAAATGGGGTAAAATGGGATAAAAATGGAAAAAAATGGGATGAAAATGGGATAAAATGGGGTAAAATGGGAATTCTGGGGTGTGGGATGTTCTGCATAGGGCCCAGCGTGCTCATGGTGCACAAATGGAGTCATACCGGTGAGGAATGAGGTAAAATGGGGTAAAATGGGATAAAATGGGATTCTGGGGTGTGGGATGGTGTGCATGGGGCCCAACGTGCTCATGGTGCACAAGCGGAGTCAGACCGGTGAGAGAATGGGGTAAAAATAGGGGAAAATGGGAATTAATGGGATAAAAATGGGATAAAATGGGGTAAAAATGGGAATAAATGGGGATTCTGGGTGTGGGATGGTGTGCATGGGGCCCAACGTGCTCATGGTGCGCAAAGCGGAGCCACACGGTGAGATTCCCAAAAAATGGGATAAAAATGGGATATAATGGGATAAAATAGGATAAAAATGGGATAAAAATGGGATAAAATGGGATACAATGGGAATAAATGGGATAAAATGTGAAAAAATGGGATAAATGGGAATTCTGGGGTGTGGGATGGTGTGCATGAGGCCCAACGTGCTCATGGTGCACAAGCGGAGCCACACTGGTGAGATTCCCAAAAAATGGGAATAAAATGGGAATTCTGTGGAGCTGGGAGTGGGGTTAGTGCCCTGGGAATGGGGTCTGGGCTGTGGGAATTTGAGAATTCTGGGGTTGGATGTGTGTGGGATGGGCTGCATGCAGTGCAGGGTCAGGAGTAGGGGTTTTGGGAATGATCCCAATGAGAATTCTGGGATTTTCCAGGGGAGAGGCCGTTCAGAGCCAGCAGTGCAGGGTCAGGAGTAGGGTTGGGGTTCTTTGGCAATGATCCCATTGGGAATTTTTGGATTTTAGGGGTTCCAGTGCCATCAGTGCAGGGTCAGGAGTAGGGTTTTTGGGAATGATCCCATTGGGAATTTTGGGATTTCAGGGGTTCCAGTGCCAGCAGTGCAGGGTCAGGATTAGGGTTTTTTGGGAATGATCCCATTGGGAATTCTGGGATTTTCAGGGGAGCGGCCGTTCCAGTGCCAGCAGTGCAGGGTTGGGGTTGATGTCAGGGTTTTGGGAATGTTCCCATTGGGAATTTTAGGATTTTCAGGAGAGGCCGTTCCAGTGCCAGCAGTGTGGGGTCAGGGTTCTTTGGGAATGATCCCATTGGGAATTCTGGGATTTTCCAGGAGAGGCCGTTCCAGTACCAGCAGTGCAGGGTTGGGGTTCTTTGGGAATGATCCCATTAGGAATTTTGGGATTTTCAGGGAGAGGCCGTTCCAGTGCCAGCAGTGCAGGGTTGGGGTTCTTTGGGAATGATCCCATTAGGAATTTTAGGATTTTCAGGAGAGGCCATTCCAGTTGCCAGAAGTGTGGGGTCAGGGTTGTTTGGGAGTGATCCCATTGGGAATTTTGGGATTTTCAGGGTTCCAGTGCCAGCAGTGCAGGGTTGGGGTTGATGTCAGGGTTTTTGGGAATGTTCCCATTGGGAATTTTGGGATTTTCAGGAGAGGCCGTTCCAGTGCCAGCAGTGCGGCGCCTCCTTCACGCAGAAGGGAACCTGCTGCGCCACATCAAGCTGCACTCGGGAGAAGCCCTTCAAGTGCCCCTTCTGCTCCTCGCCTGCCGGCGCTGGCGACGCCCTCAGCGGGCACCTGCGCACTCACTCGGGTCGCGTGGGGAGGAGCTGGTGGCAGTGGGGATGGGCTGGGGTGAGTGGGAGTTTCAAAGTTTTCCCAAGTTTCCAAAAGTTTCCAGAGTTTTCCCAAGTTTCAAAAGTTTCCAAAGTTTTCCCAAGTTTCAGAAGTTTCAAAGTTTTCCCAAGTTTCAGAAGTTTCAAAGTTTTCCCAAGTTTCAAAAGTTTCCAAAGTTTTCCCAAGTTTCAAAAGTTTCCAGAGTTTTCCTGTAGGAAATCCTAAAGAAATCCAGGGCAGATGTCATGGAAAAGCCAAATCCTATCCCGTTGATTCCATCCCATCAATCCCGTTGATCCCATTGATCCCAGTCCATCAATCCCATTGATCCCATTGATCCCATCACATACTTCCCGTCCCATAAATCCCATCCCACTGATCCCGTTGATCCCATTCCATTGTTCCAATGGATCCCATCATATATCCCATTGATCCTATCCCATTGATCCCATCCCATCCTATCAATCCCATTGATCCCATCACATACTTCCTATTCCATTGATCCCATCCCATCCCATCGATCCCATGGATCCCATGGATCCCATCACATCCCACTGATCCCAACCCATTGATCCCATCAATCCCATCTTTCCCATCTCATCAATCCCATTGATCCCATCACATATTTCCAATTGCATTGATCCCAACCCATTGATCCCATCCCATCCCATCGATCCCACCCCATAAATCCTGTCCCACTGATCCCATCCAATTGATCCCATTGATCCCATTGATCCCATCCCATCCCATCAGCTCTCTGTTCCCAGTCTGTCCCCTCCTGATCTCCCCCTGTCCCTGGAGGGGACAATTCCCAGATTTCCCAAAGAGAAAGGATTCTTCCCTCATTGGGATCTTTCAGGGGATCCCATATTACCCAAATCCTAAGATTTTCTCTCCATTATGTCCTTCCAAGGATCCCAAAGTGCCTAAATCCCAAGATTTTCCCTCATTTTGGGCTCCCTGTGGATCTCAATCCCATTCCCAGCCTGGATCTGCCTCCTGCTCCAGGGATTTTTCCCTCACTGGAATCCTTCACGGGATCCCAAACTCCCCAAATTCCAGGATTTTCCCTCATTTTGGGCTCCCTGTGGATCCTGATCTCATTCCCAGCCTGGATCTCCTCCTGCTCCAGGGATTTTTCCCTCACTGAGATCCTTCAGGAGATCCCAAATTCCCCAAATCCTGGGATTTTCCCTCATTTTTGGGCTCTGGGCTCCCCATGGATCCCAATCCCACTCCAGTCTGGATCTCCTCCTGCTCCAGGGATTTTTCCCTCACTGGGATCCTTCAGGAGATCCCAAATTCCCTAAATTCACGATTTTTCCTAATTTTGGGCTCCATTCCCACCTTCCTTCATTCCAGGGGCCGGGAATTGGGACAATTCCCTCCCCATCCCATCCTCCCCAACCTGGGCTTTTTTTGGGAGGGGTGAAGGAGGAAATCCCGAATTTTCCATGGATTCCAGCGGGGAGGGGCTGCACATTCCCAGCGTTCCCAGGAGGGGCTCCTGCCTTTCATCTGCTTCCCAAAAAAAAAAAAAAAAAAAATCAGGGATTAAGGATCCGACATCAAAGAGGCTCCAGAGGAGCCAAAATTCCCCCGGGATTTCCTTCTCATCCCAGCCTGGAAAATTCCAACCCTGCAGCTTCCCGGTTTTTCCATGGCTGGGAGAAATTCCTGGAATGGAGTTCTCAGTGGAGTTCCCCAGTTCCTGATCCCAGTTCCCAATTTCTGATCCCATTTCCCAATTCCTGATCTTAATTCCCAGTTCCTGATCCAAATTCCCGGTGCCAATCCAAATTTTTCCCCATTCCCCAATTCCTTCCACTTTTTCCACCCCCATTTCCCAATTTCCCCCAACTCCCAATATCACATGTCCCCAAATCCCAGATCCCAAATCCTGATTTCCCTGATCCCAAATCCCAGATCCTACATCCCAAATCCCAAACCCTGATGTCCATCTCCTCCCCAGTGTCCTCCCTGACTGTGGGCAAGCCCTACAAGTGCAGATGTCCCAAATCCTGGATCCTAAATCCTAAGCCCTGATTTCCCAAATCCCAGATCCTGATTTCCCAAATGCTGATTTCCCAAATCCCAAACCCTGATTTCTGTGTCCCCCCTCAGTGTCCTCCCGGACCGTGGGCAAGCCCTACAAGTGCAGCTTGTGCTGGGAGATATCCCAAATCCCAAACCCTGATTTCCCAAATGCCGATTTCCCAAATGCTGATTTCCTAAAATCCCAAATGCCGATTTCCCAAATGCTGATTTCCCAAATGCTGATTTCCCAAATCCCAGATCCTGATTTCTGTGTCCCTCCCCAGTGTCCTCCCCCACCGTGGGCAAGCCCTACAAGTGCAGATATCCCAAATCCCAAATGCTGATTTCCCAAATGCTGATTTCCAAATCCCAGATCCTGATTTCTGTGTCCCTCCCAGTGTCCTCCCCGACTGTGGGCAAGCCCTACAAGTGCAGCTTGTGCTGGGAGATATCCCAAATCCCAAACCCTGATTTCCCA
>JAKWBO010001010.1:0-21255 GCA_034336685.1 Luscinia luscinia
ACTCAAATTTGGAATCCCTCTCCAAGGCCTCAGGTCAAAAGCAGTGTTCTCTGGGGGACAGCACAGAAAGCTCAAAACTCCCAGGTTTCTGGGATCCAACAGGAACGTTTTTGTATGCATCTCTCAAAGAGCCAGTGTTTTGTGCCCAGCACCTCGTGTTTGAGGGTCACACTGTGCAATTCTGTGGGTTAATGCACACATAAACCACTTCTACTGCAGTGCAATTTTATGTTTCACACTCACCTTGACAGCAATATAAATAGAAACTTCCCTGATATTGGACAGTGGAGGATAAAGTCTTCCTTGTGCGAGCTCTTCATCTGTCAGCTGCTCTGCCAATGCCTGAGTTAGAGAAACAAACATTTTCTTTTTACTGCGCCCCAAATGTGACTGATGACATGCTACAACACCTGAGAGAATCAGGCTGCAGTGCTCTTAGCACCAGAGTGCTCCCAGAGCACTGGAGTGAGGCAGTCAGGATCTCAGTGCTTTCAGTTTGAGGAACTGAGAACCAGCACGCTGTGACTGCAGCATTTAGGAAAACGAGCTCTGGTATTTTGGGGGATGAATCCCCCCCAGCCATGGAAACCCCTGGCCACAGGGCCAGCTGCAGAACCCAGGGCAGGGCAGGGCAGGGGGCAAACAATAATTTACCCAGGGACACACTTCCTACTTCATTAAAACTGCAGTGGAACCTGATTCTTGGCACAACTTCCTTCGATCACAACACTCTATTTTATTTTTTGCCTCCTTTATGGAGGGATAAGCTAGCAGAAGCCAAGCAGGAAACCACTGTGTTTGGCAGGATCTGAGTAAAGTGCCCATCCAGCCATCCCAGCCTGTCAGAAGGCACAGAATTCTGCTCCCAGAATTACCTTGGCAGCCTCTAGGAAAACCTTATCACTGATGTGCCGGACGCTGCTGAGGATCACAGCCAGAGCCACGCCTGCAAGGAAACCACTCCAGTCAGGGACACACCACTCCAGAATGAGCACCTGCTGTGAGAAGCTGCCAGCCGCCCCCTGCCTCATCCTGAGAACCCTCCTGCAGCTTCCTGCAGAGCCTTGGGATGGCTGGGGCTGGAGGAGCCCGCACAGATCCCCTCCTTCCACACCCACTGCCACCACGGGTGCAGCCACTGGCCACAGCAGGTGGCTTTCCGAGGGGCTTGGAGCTTTGCAGCTCAGGCAGGAAAGGGGAAGGCACAGAAACATCCCCAGTGCCGTTTTTCTACCCCTCTTGGCACAGCTTTAGGAACTATTAACTCTCAGAATTATTAACATGACTTCAAGTGCGCATTAACATTTATTTTCTCCCCCCCAAACAAGCAGCAGAAGCCATAATGCAGCAGCTCCCAAAGCCTTTAATAACACCCTTCTGTTTTCTCAGCAATGTCCAGCTGGGCTGTGCCCCACATCTTGATCCCACTGCCGTTCAGTGACTCATTTTCCCAAGTTCTCAAACGCTGGCAACCCCTGTGTGCTGCTGCTTCACTAACCCTGCCTCGTGCAGCAAGGGAACCCCAGAGAAGGTGCAGCCAGGCCAGTCTTAGAGATTGAACGGTGACAGCTTCATTCATTACCTGGAAAAATGTAAGCGTTGTTTCCTTGGCCGGGTTTGAAGGTTCTTCCATCCTTCAGAGTCACCAGCTCGAAGGGACTGCCACTGGCAAACAGGCAACGGCCCTGGTGAAAGAACAATCAATCATGAGAGGAATGATCAGGAAAGGAACGATCAGCTGTGAAAGGAATGATCAGTGGTGGAAGGATTGATCCGTTGTAAAACGAATGATCATTGGTGAAGGGAATGATCAGTCGTAAAAGGAATGATCATTGCTGAAAGGAATGATCACTTGTGAAAGGAGTGATCAGTATGAAAGTGATCAATTGTGAAAGGAACTATCAATTGCGAATGATAGTGTGAAAGGAGTGATCAGTTGTGAAAGGAATGATCAGTTCATGAAAAGAATGATCAGTGTGAAAGGAGAGATCAATTGTGAAAGGAGTGATCAATTATGAAAGGAATGATCAGTGTGAAAGGAGTGATCAATTATGAAAGGAGTGATCAGTGTGAAAGGAGTGATCAGTATGAAAGGAGTGATCAGTGTGAAAGGAGTGAGCAGTCCATGAAAGGAATGAGCAGTGTGAAAGGAGTGATTAGTGTGCAAAGAGTGATCATGGTGAAAGGATCGATCAGTCCTGAAAGCAGTGGTCAGTCGTGAAGGGGTCCATGAGTGGGGCAGCTGAGCAGGGCCAGCAGCTCCGGGCTGTGTCTGCTCAGTCCCACGCAGCAGCCCCTGGAGGAGCTCACAGGCAGCACGAGGGCTGCTGCTAACCCTGGCCAGAGCCAGGCCCAGCCCCACAGCGAGCCCGGGAGGGACAGGCACGGCCCCCGGCGGGGGCAGGGGAAAGGGAAGGTCAGTCCTTCCCGGAGGGTGGGAGGAGTGCGGGCTCAGCCTGGACAGCAGGGAAAGGGGGGGCTGCTGACCCTTCCTTTGGACAGGATTCCAACTGGCACAAAACATCAAAACTTATCTGAGCCTGAACCACACCCTCCAGATAAATTACCCTCTTCTCAAGCAGTACACCCACTGAAATAAAAAAAATCTTGGCTTTCTTTTGAGCAACACTTAGGAGCAGAGGTTTAAAACCTTTAAGGCTCCCCAGGACTACTGTGCTTGAAAACAAACACCAAAAAAGCTGAAGGCTGTGGAACTGTGTTTGAATGCCAGGGCACGCCCACAAGAGCCTTTTTGTGGAGGGAGCAAAGCAAGCGGATTCAACAAAGGACAGGACCAAGAGACAAAGCAAATTAAAAGGCAGCAGAAGCCCAGAGAAAGCACAGAGGCTTCTACAGGTGCCATCTAGTGGGATAAAAAATGAGCAGTGAGAGGCTAGGGATGGTGTCTTTGTTCCTGTGCTGCCTCTGGGGTAGCCTGAGATCAGGCTGGACACAGGGTGACAGCTCTGATCCCTGACAAACTGCATTAGCTACGGACAAAGAAACGAAGCTGGAGATTTCCACACAATAGTCACGCTTCTGGAGTCCATTCCCTAGGTAATTACTGCATCCTGAAGGGAAAGTATGTTCCTATGGTCCAGCTGAGGACATCTCAGAGAACCAAAGAGAACTGTGCAGCAGCTGAACTGCAGCAAAGTTTAACGGGGAAAAACATTACGGAGTATGAATAAGGACTGGAACAAAACTACAGTCACTTATTTACTGACCAGTGCTTATTTGTCCAAACAACCCAGGTGTACAAATACCTGGAAATACAGAAAGTCATCAACAATCACTAAGTTGAGGTGCAGCTCCTTGGGGCTCGGCACTCAGCCACGGGCAAACAGTCAGACACTCAAAACTCAAACTCACTTAAAACTCATCTGCTGATATTCTATACAAAGTGCAAGAAAAATCAGGCTGGTTCCCCCTCTAACTGCACTCCTGGCCTCCTTCAGATAGAGATGGCAGCAGTTTTTACATTTATTTATGCCAACTGCAGTCCGGGATGCACACCAAACTCCTGTTTAACCTCCATCCAAGACGCTGGAATTTATAAACTGAAACACTGCCCAGCTCACTGTTCTGGTCATTGCAAGATACCTGAGAGGGATCAAACCACCTTAATCTGAAGGCTTGTCCAGGGCAGGAACGGAGCTGGGGAAGGGGCTGGAGCCCCAGGAGAGGCTGAGGGAGCTGGAAAGGGGCTCAGCCTGGAGAAAAGGAGGCTCA
The DNA here is from genome assembly GCA_034336685.1 of Luscinia luscinia. Lineage (NCBI taxonomy): Eukaryota > Metazoa > Chordata > Aves > Passeriformes > Muscicapidae > Luscinia > Luscinia luscinia. The sequence goes on from JAKWBO010001010.1 coordinate 3,733, forward strand.
GGGGGACCCTGTGGCTCTGCACAGCTCCCTGACAGGAGGGGACAGCCGGGGGGATTTGGGATCTTATCCCAGGGAACAGGGACAGGAGGAGAGGGAATGGGCTCAGGGCCAGGGGAGGTTTGGGTTGGATATTGGGAACATTTCTTTACCTAAAGGTCTGTCAATCCCTGGCCCAGCTGCCCAGGGCAGTGCTGAGTCCCCATCCCTGGAGGGATTTAAAATGTGGCTGTGGCACTTGGGGACAGGGGTCAGTGCAGATCCCTGCAGGAGCTCCCTGAACTGACAGCCCCAGGAACCCGGGAGACAATTTGGGTGTCAGATGGGGACAGTGGAGTGCCACTCTCCCAGTGACAGTGCCACCCTCCCAGTGACAGTGCCACCCTCCCAGTGACAATGCCACCCTCCCAGTGCCAGTGCCACCCTCCCGGTGCCAGTGCCACCCTGCCGGTGACAGTGCCACCCTCCTAGTGACAGTGCCACCCTCCCAGTGACAGTGCCACCCTCCCAATGACAGTGCCACTCTCCCAGTGACAGTGTCACCCTCCCAGTGACAGTGCCACCCTCCCAGTGACAGTGCCACTCTCCCAGTGACAGTGTCACCCTCCCAGTGACAGTGCCACCCTCCTAGTGACAGTGCCACCCTCCCAGTGACAGTGCCACTCTCCCAGTGACAGTGCCACTCTCCCAGTGACAGTGCCACCCTCCCAGTGACAGTGCCACCCTCCCAGTGACAGTGCCACCCTCCCAGTGACAGTGCCACCCTCCCAATGACAGTGCCACCGTCCCAGTGACAGTGCCACCCTCCCAGTGACAGTGCCACCCTCCCGGTGACAGTGCCACCCTCCCAGTGACAGTGCCACTCTCCCAGTGACAGTGCCACCCTCCCAGTGACAGTGCCACCCTCCCAGTGCCAGTGCCACTCTCCCAGTGACAGTGCCACCCTCCCAGTGACAGTGCCACTCTCCCGGTGACAGTGCCACCCTCCCAGTGACAGTGCCACCCTCCCAGTGACAGTGCCACTCTCCCGGTGACAGTGCCACCCTCCCAGTGACAGTGCCACCCTCCCAGTGCCAGTGCCACTGTCCCAGTGACAGTGCCACCCTCCCGGTGACAGTGCCACCTCCCCTGCTGGGGCTGAGCCCAGGACAGTGCCAGGAGGAGCTCACAGCCTGCAGCAAGGAACAAGGGCAGTGTCCACCCACCCACACTCACCCACTTGATTTGGGACCGTATTAAAAAGCAGAAATAGAACAAAAACTCAGCCCTTCCAAAAGCTGCAGCCCCGGGGGCTGCAGGCAGCAGAGATCACAGCAGCTGTGGGTTGCAGGGGGAAGGAGAGGCACCTGCAGAGCACCACTGCCCCCTGTGCCTGTCCTCCACCTGTGTCTGTGTCCCACCTGTGTCTGTCCCACCTGTGCCTGTGTCCCACCTGTGCCTGTGTCCCCATCTGTGCCTGTGTCCTACCTGTGCCTGTGTCCTACCTGTGCCTGTGCCCCCATCTGTGCCTGTGTCCTACCTGTGCCTCTGTCCCCACCTGTGCCTGTGTCCTACCTGTGCCTGTGTCCCCACCTGTCCCCAGCTGTGCCTGTGTCCCCACCTGTGCCTGTGTCCCACCTGTGTCCTGCTGAAAGGGATCTCGGGCATAAGGAGACCCCCAGGCAGCCCAGCCACGCCCAGCAGGCACGCCCAGCAGCCGCAGCTCTCACACCTCGGTCACGGTGTACGCCTCCTCGGCCGTGCACTCCGCCTTCACCGTGGGGTTGCTCAGGGCAAAGATGATGGGTCGCTCGTTGATGGAGGCCATGGCCTGCAGCACGTCCTGCGAGAAGAGGCGCCCCGCCCCAGCGACTCCTGGAGGAGAGGGAACGCACAGAACCCACCATCAGCTGGGCTGGGACGGGCACCCACCAGCTCACGGCAGCCCCCGAGCCCTGGAGATGGGAGCCAGGCACTGCCCTGGCTGGCTGCCACTCAGAACCTCACAGCAACGTCCACCGAGTCTGCTCCACCAGATAACTGGTAAAAGATTCTGTTAACCATGGAAGTGTTGGGGTCTGGCTGAAGCAGAATACTCAGGTCTGAAATGAAGCGTGACACTAAAGAAAGGAAAATGTATGATTAAATCATTCTGGTTTACTAACAGTTTGCAAAAAAGGCTTGCACACAGCCCACAGGTTCTGCAAAATCAGGTTTCCTGCCTTTGTGCAACCAGTTGCAGCCTGTCCCTGAGACCAGACCTCCTGGCCTACCTACAGGAGCAGGTGGTTTTCTGTGGGCTTGACAAATTGTCCACAGACTTCACATCACCCAGCGAGCCCAGGGCCAGCACTGCTTACCTGGCAGAATTGTGGCAGCAAAACAGTAACCATTATTGGTGACTACAAGGAACCCACGCTATAAAGGGAGCTGCAAACCAAAGTTTGGTGGGGCACGGAGTGGGCAGTGACCCCCATGTAACCCCACTGCTCTGCCTGTATAAAATAAAGCAACCTACATTTTGCTCAATATCGAGGCTTCTGTTTCGCATTTGTAACACTCCTGAAGCCTATTTCATGTTATTTTTTGGTACTGATGTGTACAAAGAACACGGTCCTGGACAAGCACTGGGAATTCCAGGTGCCCTGTGGGTGATTCACCCCAGCTGGGTGTGCACACCTGACCACACCCAAGCCCAGAGGTACAAACACACAGCCACGGTGTATTTGTACAGTGGCTACAAACTCCAAGGTACTCTCCTTTTCCAAATAAATCACATGCAAAGGAAACTGCAGCCACACCAGGAAATATCTCTGATCCTATCTGCTCTCTGCAGACAACTGTAAATAAATACCTACAGATGTCAGTGACCTCAGAGGTGCAGCAGGGAGCTGCTCCTTCCAGCTGTGCTGCTGGCAGGCTCTGACCAGAGGAGCTGACTGGGGGACAGGCTAGAAAATACCCAAACAACTCAAGTTAGGGAATTCTGTAGAAAACACCATGGTTGTGGCTGCTCTCTTGTTGCAAAGGACAAAAGGCTCAGAAGGAGCATCACAGCTCAAGCAGAAAATTTACCTCACTTTTCCATCTTATTTACACCAAGCACCCCAGAGCAAATTAAAGGCAGCCAAAACCAAATTGCAGAAAAGTCCCTCACTCACCAATGATAGCTGAAGGCCGAAGGACATTCACTGCCTCCACAAAGGTCTTTGGTATGTGCTCGGGAGCCCTGTGTGCAAAGGGCTCCTGGTGGGAATCCACGCTGTGCTCGCGGCCCTGCAGACAGACAGCACTGTTTGCAGCTGTGAGAGGCGGCTGCTCACCCTGCCGGGGGGCCCGCCTGGGGCACTGCGGGAGCTGCTTGCTGCACGGCACTGGACAGGCTCAGGAGCTACTGTTTTCTGGTTTTTAGGTTTGTATTTCATTATAAAGCGTGGGTGTAAGAGAGAGTGTAGAGCATGGAGAGTGATAAGAGCAAGGGGGTAAGAGGGAGCTTAGAGAGAGAGAGAGGTTAGAGGTAAGACAGCGATTTTTGTTTACAATACAATAAGTATTTTTCTATAATAAATATTTTAATTTCCAATTTAATTTAATACAATATACTAATTTCTTAATATTTGCATGCAACCTATAGAAACTACTTTAATTAAATTATTACTACTAAATTATTTTATGTATATATATATATATATATATATATATATATATATATATATATATCTACTAAATTATTATGTTTTATGGCTTTTTTATTTGTAACCCTTATCTTCTAAGCTTGGGACAAGATGTCTGTTAGTTTTTTGGTATTTGTGGCATTTAGTATTAATTAAACAAACTAAGAGGCCTCAAACTTTAGCATAACTGTTTTTAGCGTTTATGTCAAAAATTGCTAGCGTTTTTATTTTATTTATTGTTTTAAATCTACTTGCTGGGCACTTATAAATTTTTTCTATTCCCTCCCAGCAGGGCAGCCCTACCTGGACCAGCAAGCCGTGCTTGTCAAACATCCATATCCTCCGGGAGGCCTCCTCGCAGGAAACGCCGCTCTCCATCATGGCCATGACAATGAGGTTTGCAATGCCCAGGGCGGCCTGGAGGGGAAAGGGCACAAACCCGGGTTTGTGGCACGGCACACAGAGGGCTGCCAGCACAGCATCCCCACAAAAGCCCCGCAGAGGTGTCCCCTCCCTAGCAGGAGAAAGGAGGCACAGCGAGACGCAGAGCAGCCCTGGCCAATTACTGCCACCAGGGCCTCTCCCCAGTGGAGAACTCCTCCGATAATTAAGTTATTTTGTCAGCACCACAGGAGCAATTGTGCTGATGTGCCAAGAGGCACCGTGCTGCTCCTGGCACTGCAGCACCAGAAACTGACTCAGGAACTGAATCACCTTGCTGAGAAAAGCTCCCTGCACTTCTCTCTGGTGCTATAAAAATTAACAAGATGCTCTCACTACCTCATAATTTTATAGTGAGTTTCCCTTCAAATACACACAAGTCCCTGATGCTTTTTTTCAAGGCCAGGCAGGAAAATGAAAAATGTGAGTCCCTGCAAATGTTAAACACCTTTCACACAGTCCTGCTCAAGCAGAGTCCTTCCTGCTAATGAATCTTAGCTGGCCTTATACGAAAACTGCCCAACAGAATTCAGTAATGCAAATCTCCATGGTGAGGAAATACCAATTTTAAATATCTCCTGCTGCTCTCAGGCTCTTCAGAGGACTCACCTCTCCAGCTCCAAGGAACAGCACCTTCTGGTCTGTGAGTGGCTTGCCAGTGGCTTTCTGTGCTGCCAGCAGTCCTGCCAAGGCCACTGAGGCTGTGCCTGTGAGAGCAGAGCAAACCTGAGCACACTGACAGGGCAGGCTGTGGCTCTGGAGAAGTTTTAGAAACACAGACAAAGGGTGTACCTTGGATATCGTCATTGAAGGTACAGTACTTCTCTCTGTATTTCCTCAGGAACCGGAATGCATTGTGGTTCCCAAAGTCTTCAAACTGGATGAGAGTGTTCTGGCCATACCTAGAGGAAGGCAAAGACCCCCATGAGCAGAGACAGAGAGGAACACAGCAGAGCCTGCTCACAGTCGGTTATCTCAGGAAGCAGGCTGTCCTGTCAGAGCCAGCAGCTCTGTCTCCGTGCCTGCTCACAGATAACCACGAGCAGCGTGTTCTAGGGCACTGAGGATGTCACCCCAGGGACACACACACCCCCTGCCCCAGCTCTAGGGCTCTGCTTGCTCCCTGGAGGGCTGCAAGGGCAGTGTGCCAGCTCTGTGCTGTACCTGTCTGTGATGGCCTCCATAAACTCATCTATCAGGTCATCGTACACCTGGGAGCGGTCCCTCTTCTGGTACAGCCCCATGTAGAACGGATCTTTGAGGAGGGTCTGAAAGAGAATAACCCAGACACGTGTGCTGGGCTGGTGTGGCCAGCAATGTGAATTCTGTCCCATCTGCTGCAGCCGGGTGGGGCAGTGACCCTGATCTCCTGGCACACATTATCTGCTCATGGGCCAGCTTTAAACCAGCTGGGCAATCATCTTTATCATTTCCATAGCCCATCCTCCCTCCAGGAGATATCTCCTGTTCATGGCCACTGAGTCCCAGGGCATGGCTGATAAAATTCCATCATCCCACTGGGAGATGCTCCAGCCAGGGCAGGAGCCAAGCCTTTCCTACCCAGATCAAAACTGAGATTTGGGACACCAAGGAACCTTCTTTCCACTGGGTTCCAGAGGAAAACCAGACCTTTCCACATCATCCCTGGAGCTTCAGAGGAAACTGCACCTTCCACAGGAGCACTGCTCCAGCTGAGCCACATCTGCCCCTGCAGGAGGATGCAGCCACCATTGAATGGGACTGCTGCCAACACCCTGCCTGACTGACGGGTGTCAGCTTGGATTCTGACTCTGGCAGGGTTGGGATTGCTCTTTGTAATACTGCATTTCTATTTTAATTTTCCTAGTAAAGAACTGTTATTCCTAATTCCCATAACTTTGCCTGAGAGCCCCTTAATTTCAAAATTCTAATAATAGTTTGGAGGGAGGGGGTTTACATTCTCCACTTCAAAGAGAAGCTCCTGCCTTTATTGGCAGACACCTGTCCTCAAACCAGGACACCAGGGCAGCAGGATGAATCCCCTCCCCAGCACACACCCAGCACAGCTCATTCCTCACTGCAGATGCTGCAGTTACACAGCAGCCCCTGCTACAGTCTGTAATTTCAGCTGGCACTTGGGGCTGCTGCTGGACGCTTTTAAAGCTGAACAAATCAATACTGCGAGCAATAAACTGCTCTAATAAATCCAATTCCCATTTCCAGCTCCTTAAAAGTCAGCTTGAAACTGACTGCCTCTTTTGCAGTGCTCCAGCATTCCAACTGCTTCCAGATGCACCCTTTCATGGACAAATTTATGGGAACTTTTAAACCACTGTATAGTGGATTCCAAACCATTTACAAAAAATATCTGGATTTCCCTCAAATAAAAGCGCTCAAAACCATTCTTGTTGTAGTGCAGATTTTTTTTTTTTAAACACGTTTTTATAGGGGTAACTCACTGTGTTATCAGTCCCAACGTCGATGCAGACAGGCAGGCATTTATCTGGGTGAATCCCTGCACAGGCTGTGTACAAACACAGCTTTCCCACTGGAATTCCCATCCCATACACCCCCAGGTCTCCAAGACCCAATATTCTTTCTCCATCAGTCACGACAACAGCCTGATAGAAAAATAAAATTTTAAAAAAAAGAAAAAGCAGGTCAAATTATGCGTGATTGCTGAAATTTGTAAAGATTATATCAACAGCAGTTGTGGTTTTTTCCCAGGCAAAAACTGAAATATGTTTGCACAGTCACATGAAGAACAGATCATGAGCAATATTTTCCTCAACCCATAAACCTCATATTTAGGATAAAACACTGATTGTCAAGATATGCATTACCTTAATTGGCTGCATTCTGCCAACACCATTAAAGAGTCAAGAATGCATTACTTCATATTTATGTTTCCTTCAAACACTAGTGAATCTTAAAAAGCTCAGCTGAGATAGAATAACAACTAGAAAATAAAACACACAATAACAGTACCTTAACATCGTTCTCTGGCCAGTTGTTCACAATTGACCTTATGTGGCCTCTATCTGAGATGGAAATAAATAACCCTCTGAAAGAAAAAAAAACCAAGAAATATGTCGTGGGTGACAAATTGTCACCTTGCTAATCTAAAACTAGATGTCAAACAGGAATATTTAAAATTCAAAATTTGACAGTCACTGACATAAATTGCTTAAAGGACAATATGTGTTCCTACCTGAGGCATGGAGATCAGGAGCCCACCTGGGCCAGCCCCTCTTTACCTGGGCTCACACAGGATGGAGATCAGGAGCCCACCTGGGCTCACACAGGGCATGTCCTGAAATCCCTTTCAATCTGTCCTCTTCCCAGATGCCCTGTCCTGACACAGATCCTCAGACCCACAAAGGGACTGTGACAGTTTGAGAAATCCTCCCTGGAATCACAGAGCTGTATGGCATTCCAGGAAGAGCTGGAATTGAGGGTGAAGCAATGCCCTTGGACTATTTATGTGTCCCATCTCCATGTCTGCTTTCAAATGTCTCCTGTCTCCAGTTTAAAAACCTTTTTAAACTATTGAAAACTCTAAAAACTTTTAAAACTATTTATAAACATAAAGGTTTATCAAACCTTTACTGCCCTGTCTTGGCACAAGCAGCTGGACCCGAGTGAAAAGGGAACACAGCAAACCCCGGGCGGGAAGGCAGAGGGCGTGGCAGTGGGAGCAGCAGCTCAGAGTTGTTTTGGGCCTTACTTTGGTCTCCTGAAGATGTGCCCGTACTGGGAGCAGGCCAGGCCCACGGTTGGAGTGTAGACAATGGGCATCAGCCGCTCAATGTCGTCCTGCAGCACCCTGTAGAACAGCTTCTCGTTCCTCTCCTGGATGCCCATGATGTAGATGTACCTGCCACGGACCAGCACAGGGCAGAGCCACACTTTACTGTGCAACTCCCGGCTAGGCATGCACCCAAGCCCCACTCTCTGCCCCCACGTCAGCATTCCAGCCCTGAGAGCAGCAGGGCTGGAAAGGAGAAATGGAAATGCAGGACGGGACACACCGTGTGTGCTGACGAGGGAATGCACACAACCTGATTAGAAACAACCCACGGATCCACTGCAGGGAGTCCCGTTACTGCATTAACAAAATTACAGCAAAATAGTTTTAATCCAAAAACCATGAGTGAATCCCAGCACCAACACTCATAAAGCAGGCCCAGCCCTTTCAGAAAGCTCATTCTGAAGGACTTAGGTGGGTGTGTAAATTAAATCTGGATTTCTGCAAACTTACCCACCAGCTTTCTGCCTATCAACCCGTTCTCAGCTCTGCTGCCCCAACAACACAGAGATCACAAATGAGCAATTTGCCCCAGGCCACAGCAGCTGGGCACTGCCAATACAGAGGACAGGAGTGCTTTGGACCAGCAAGTGGCATCATGTGGATGCAAGAGCCATCTTTCAGTTCTGATGGGAACAAAGGGGCTTTGATGTGGTCCAGCCAGCCCCAAACTATTCCAGCTCTCCTCCTGCCTGCAGGAGACTTGGGTATTTTTACAGGCAGAGATACATAAAGATTATGTGAAAATCTAAAAAACCAGCACTCTAAAAATAAAACACAGCAAAATCCTTTGCAGTTCACTAAACCAGTGGGTTAAGTAAAAAAAGACACAAAAAAATTACACATTATGAGACTTAAAATTCTATTCTAGTAGTTCCTTTTTTAGCAGTAGCTGCTGTGTATGTTAAAGACTGCTTTTGGTACCTCAAATGCTCAATTTACCTTCATTGTCACACATTTTTATGGCAGGGGCTGAATGCCACCTCCTGTGCTCTAACAACCTGCCACTCCATCTCACAAATCACAGAAATACGTATTACAGGTTACAGGCAGGTTTGCACCCTTGTCACTGATCTTCACATGTTCCCTTTTGCTGTTTCACGACCATGGAACACTTTGAAAAAGGCAAAAAAAAAAAAAAAAAAATCCCCCCAAAAAAAGCTTCCCAACCTCATTTAACCAGAGGATGAAAGCAGTGTTCTGTGCCACAGTGAAAGCAGCAGCAGAGGGAATACAACCACTGGTTATCCCCACACGGTCATTTCCAACATTCCCACGGCAGCACACGGCTGGAGCAGCGCTTACTTTTCCAGGGGGTCAGTCATTTTTGCCAAGTTCTTGTGGAAGCGCAAGGCCTGGATGTCCTGTGTCTCTATCTTGGGAGGAAGGAGTCCCTGCAGCCCCAGCATCTGCCGCTCGTGCAAGGTGAAGGCCATGCCCTGGAAACGAGAGGGGAGCAGCAATCACCGACTGCTGCCCCAGAGCTTCCTTTCCAGGGACTGTCCCACCGCACCCTCCTTCTCCAGGCAGGGTTTGGGGGTGTCTGCCTCTCCTTCGGGCTTTCTGTGGGCATTCCCTTCCACCACAGCTCGCCCGCGTTCCCAGATTCTCGTTTTCCTCCGTGGAACTGGAGGCACAGCTGCAAACGGGTTAGAAGTGAAGGAACAGCTTCTTTTTTTCAGTTCTTCCACGTGGGTCACTCAGGCTGGTCCTACAGTAACATGCACCCCACAGATTTTTATCTCAACTGCTCCATGTGCTGATTTTTTTTTGCAAACATTCAGTAACACTGCTCAATGTCCAAGTCACTGAATTACCCTAATGCTTCTTTTAAAATCACAGGTCAACCCAAATTTTCAAATTCAAACATTTCAGATCAACCCAATTTTATTTTCACTTAGGAACAGACCTAATCTCTTTCTCTACTACCAAAAAGCCTTGTTGGTAGTAAACTGCAAGAGCTGAACTGCAAAACTTCCCATTCTTCTCTGCAGAGCAGATGGTGGATGAAAACTCTAAATTTATTGTTATTTAAATACTAATTTGAACTGCTTCTCACTTTTCAGATTCTTACTGCCAAGTAAAAAAAAAAAAACAACAAAATTAAATAAAGCTTTCAAAGGTACTGAGGATAAAAAAAAAAATCAGTACTTTTCCATTTGACAATAAAGGCATTGATTTGTATTAGAATACAAATACTTTCACCTCTGCTTATGTGAGAACAGACTCTTCACAGGTGTTTGTAGAACACATACATATTAACACAAATTTCTAAGAAGAGTCTAGTTGCACTGTAATCCATCACACCTGAATGGTTTCTAAACAATACTCCTTAGAGAAAGAAATCCCATCGTTGAAATAATTACTGTTTTTACATGGTTTTCCTCTTTCCTATTTAGGGAATATTTAATACCGTTGTTTTGACTACATTGACTAAAGCAGTCCACCCACTTTTCTGTACTGATTAAAATACTTGCAAATTAAAATACTTGCAAAGTTAGACAGCAAGAAAAGAAAACAACCTAAACCCAAAAGGCTTCAGTGTTTTGCCTTCCTGCAGAAAACCCCAAGTACTTAATCCTGAATGAATTAATTTTTCTCTGTATTTGTTTTCACGTCTGCCAACATCTCATGTAATAGGTTTGTTTCCAATTTAACCTTTTACTGCTAGGCCAGTAGAGTTGCTCTACAAGTAGTCAGGAGTCATTTGCAAACCACTGCTTCCCTCCCCAACCTAATTGTTATTCTATGCTATTCCTCCAATACTAAACACAAATAAATTTCAGATGACAGTTCATTCTTCAAGTTTTTAACCTTGCTGCTGTTTTCTTGGGGGTTGAGTTTTAATTTTTTTTTTGTGAATATTTTTATTTTTTAAATTTTTAAAATTTTTTTAGCCACTTTAGAGTGGTGCTTTTTTCAAAAAAACTGATCTGAATAACCCAACACTTCCACGAAGAACACAACCATGTAAAGCAAAGCCCAGGGAAACAAGTTCTGGGTGCCACAGAGGTGTTTTTGTATGCTGCAAAGGATTAGTTCCACCTCTGCATCCTTCACAAGAATTAAGAATTCTCTGTGAGCAGAAATGCAAGCTCCACACAAACACCAATCAGCTACCTTCCCTTTTCCTCAACAACCCTTTTAAACCTTTTAAATACAGTTAAACACCTTTAAAAACAGCCCTTTCCAACAGCCCCACACCTGGCTGCTGTCCGTAGTTTAACACCTTTAAATACAGTTAAACACATTTAAAAACAGCCCTTTTCCAGCTCGCAGTGATTTAGGCCGAGGGATTTAGGCCCAGCGCAAGGCCGAGCACAGCTGGTAAACATTTATAGTATGCTGACTGTTGCTCTAGACACCACGAAAACAAAAAGGATGCCAAAGTATTCACCGTGTTTAGAGGAAGAAGAAGGAGAAGGACGACAACAAAAGAAGTTTAGTCTCTGGTCAGCAAGGCCGCTGAAGTTTGCGGCCTGTGCAAGGCCGGGGTCCCCTCAGCGGTGCCACGGTAACATTTTACTGTACCAAAAGAAATACCTCACTACCAAAACTTACATCCTCTCCTCCAGAATGTCCCAAGCCCTGTAAAAACGATGACTACCACATTTTAAATTTCCACTATCAGCAAGAAAGTGAAACATGGTTTTTCCCAACTTCCCTGCACAGTATGCCCACAACCCACCTTATTCAGTTTATTCACACTTTTTCCTGTCTGTAAACAACCTGGGTGCTCAGTGTCTCTGCAGTTACAATAATATCCAACAGGGTGAATTTTTAAGTAGAACAAAGCCCCACCTTTTTTCAGTTTATTCACACTTTTTCCTGTCTGTAAACAACCTGGGTGCTCAGTGTCTCTGCAGTTACAATAACATCCAACAGGGTGAATTTTTAAGTGACACTAAGTACTTTCAGCTGACATTTACATGACAATTACATCTAAATGTATTCAAAGATGCATAATTTCTTATCAGGCCTAAATCAGTTTGAATAGAAGTGTGTAATGCCATGTGGTGGAAAATTTAGAATTTAAAGCTTTAGAATACAGTGATATGTACGAAGGACAAGATGGAAGTTTTGGGGTGGAGGTTTCCTTCTTTTTGACCTTCTTCTTCACAGGTCTAAGTAGTACTTTTGTAATTAATAAAAAATGCCGCAGTGCAAGTCACAAGTGGTTGATTTTTAGGTTAAAAGTAAAAATGATTTAAATGCTAGTCCTTAATTAGACAGTTTAAGCTTAAGAGGCCTCGTAGAAAGAAAGAAAGTATATTGTCATTTTTTGGCTTGTTAGCTAAAAGTGCTTTAGAACTCACTGTAACATAAATAAGAACTAATAAACATTTAAGTTGAAACACGAATTACCATCTCTCGAGCTTTGAATCCCAATTCTAGCCAAAAAAAAAAAGAAAAAAAAAAAAAGAAAAAAAATCAGCAATAGGCAGTGAAGAACCAGCACTTGAGGGCCAATCTCCTCTAGTTTTCCCTGGGATTAAGTGTTTATTTACTCCCACAGTGTGGGATTAAAGGACGGGTGTCCTTTCCCCAGGTGCTGCACCCTGACTTTCACTCCTGTAAATCTCCTTAATCTCCTCAGAGCTCACAACAAAGTCAGCACGGACAAAGCAGGGAGGAGGCAAGCACACCTCAAAGCCCACGGATGTTAATTAATTAACACTCACAAATCCGCTGCAACAACACTCTGCTGGGAGGGGGAAGGAAAAACGCTGCTCGAGTGAGGAGCTGACTGTATTTCAGTTAAAACAAACTCACCACCAGAACTTTAATCCACAAACTCTGGTGCTCCATCACACGGAGCCAGTGCTGCTGTGAGCACCAGCACACACAAATTCCAGCTCGGGCTGCCTGAATGCTGCAAGCAGGATTTCTACTGCACCGCTGCAGGACTGAGTAATTCTGAGAGGTTTCCAAGCACACAAGTAGCAGTGGTGGCAAATCTTCCTTGCCTGATGTGGTCTTGAAGCCATATGTATGAGAGAATTAATATATAGAGATTTCTAATATAGTAAAGAAATATAATATAATATAATATAATATAATATAATATAATATAATATAATATAATATAATATAATATAATATAATATAATATAATATAATATAATATAATATAATATATATATATTATATTTCTAGTTGTATATATTTATACATATAAATAGATATAAATGCTCTCATTTGCACCAAAAACCCCATCCAAGGCTCCTGACAAAAATGTACATATATTTTATATCCAAACATGCCACTGTTTAGGAAATCAGTCACTCTACTTCACAAAAGATGTAAAAAATGGTTTCCTTGTAACTCCCGGTAACTGTCAGAACAGATCCAGCAGTGTAGCACAGCCTTTGAAGCATCATAAACACCTTGAAAATAAAATATATTTTATGCTGGACTGTGGGCTGCTTCTCTTGACTTTGCTCCCACGGGCTAAACACAAAGTTCACTATTGCACAAGAATCCTCCACTGCAAAATAATAAAGCTCATTCATAAGAATCAAAGGTGTCTCTGCTATCTCTGCCAGAGATTAGCCCACGAAAATCTCTGATCTCTCTGTCCCTCCAGCCCAGAGCCAGCTCTGCCTTTGCTGCGCCTGTCCCCTGGGTGTGGCCAGCACAGCCCGGCTCCCCCGGACACCTCCACCTGTGCAGGTGAGGGTGCCACAGCCCGGCACTCCCCTGCAAGGGGGGACCGGCTGGGGATCACCTGCTTCACCAGGTGAGTGATCACCTGAACACCGGGATCACTCACACCTCCTGAGCTAAGGTAAATGGGGTTTGACACCCTCACACCTCCTGAGCTAAGGTAAATGGGGTTTGATACCCTCACACTACCTGAGCTAAGGTAAATGGGGTTTGATACCCTCACACCTCCTGAGCTAAGGTAAATGGGGTTTGATACCCTCACACTACCTGAGCTAAGGTAAATGGGGTTTGATACCCTCACACCACCTGGGCTAAGGTAAATGGGGTTTGATACCCTCACACTACCTGAGCTAAGGTAAATGGGGTTTGATACCCTCACACTACCTGAGCTAAGGTAAATGGGGTTTGATACCCTCACACTACCTGAGCTAAGGTAAATGGGGTTTGATACCCTCACACCACCTGAGCTAAGGTAAATGGGGTTTGATACCCTCACACCTCCCAACACCTGAGCTAAGGTAAATGGGGTTTGATACCCTCACATCACCCAACACCTGAGCTAAGGTAAATGGGGTTTGATACCCTCACACCACCTGAGCTAAGGTAAATGGGGTTTGATACCCTCACACCTCCCAACACCTGAGCTAAGGTAAATGGGGTTTGACACCCTCACACCACCTGAGCTAAGGTAAATGGGGTTTGATACCCTCACACCTCCCAACACCTGAGCTAAGGTAAATGGGGTTTGATACCCTCACACCTCCTGAGCTAAGGTAAATGGGGTTTGACACCCTCACACCACCTGAGCTAAGGTAAATGGGGTTTGATACCCTCACACCACCTGAGCTAAGGTAAATGGGGTTTGATACCCTCACACCACCTGGGCTAAGGTAAATGGGGTTTGACACCCTCACACCTCCCAACACCTGAGCTAAGGTAAATGGGGTTTGATACCCTCACATCACCTGAGCTAAGGTAAATGGGGTTTGATACCCTCACACCTCCCAACACCTGAGCTAAGGTAAATGGGGTTTGATACCCTCACACCTCCCAACACCTGAGCTAAGGTAAATGGGGTTTGATACCCTCACACCACCCAACACCTGAGCTAAGGTAAATGGGGTTTGACACCCTCACACCACCTGGGCTAAGGTAAATGGGGTTTGATACCCTCACACTACCTGAGCTAAGGTAAATGGGGTTTGATACCCTCACACCACCCAACACCTGAGCTAAGGTAAATGGGGTTTGATACCCTCACACCTCCTGAGCTAAGGTAAATGGGGTTTGACACCCTCACACCACCTGGGCTAAGGTAAATGGGGTTTGATACCCTCACACCTCCCAACACCTGAGCTAAGGTAAATGGGGTTTGATACCCTCACACCTCCTGAGCTAAGGTAAATGGGGTTTGATACCCTCACACCTCCTGAGCTAAGGTAAATGGGGTTTGATACCCTCACACCACCTGAGCTAAGGTAAATGGGGTTTGATACCCTCACACCACCTGAGCTAAGGTAAATGGGGTTTGATACTCTCACACCTCCTGAGCTAAGGTAAATGGGGTTTGATACCCTCACACCACCTGAGCTAAGGTAAATGGGGTTTGATACCCTCACACCACCTGAGCTAAGGTAAATGGGGTTTGATACCCTCACACCTCCCAACACCTGAGCTAAGGTAAATGGGGTTTGATACCCTCACACCACCTGAGCTAAGGTAAATGGGGTTTGATACCCTCACACCTCCTGAGCTAAGGTAAATGGGGTTTGACACCCTCACACCACCTGAGCTAAGGTAAATGGGGTTTGATACCCTCACACCTCCCAACACCTGAGCTAAGGTAAATGGGGTTTGATACCCTCACACCTCCCAACACCTGAGCTAAGGTAAATGGGGTTTGACACCCTCACACCACCTGGGCTAAGGTAAATGGGGTTTGATACCCTCACACTACCTGAGCTAAGGTAAATGGGGTTTGATACTCTCACACCTCCCAACACCTGAGCTAAGGTAAATGGGGTTTGATACTCTCACACCTCCTGAGCTAAGGTAAATGGGGTTTGATACCCTCACACCACCTGAGCTAAGGTAAATGGGGTTTGATACCCTCACACCTCCCAACACCTGAGCTAAGGTAAATGGGGTTTGATACCCTCACACCTCCCAACACCTGAGCTAAGGTAAATGGGGTTTGAAACTCTCACACCATTCACAACACCTGAGCTAAGGTAAATGGGGTTTGACACCCTTACACCACCTGAGCTAAGGTAAATGGGGTTTGATACCCTCACACCTCCCAACACCTGAGCTAAGGTAAATGGGGTTTGATACCCTCACACCTCCTGAGCTAAGGTAAATGGGGTTTGATACCCTCACACCACCTGAGCTAAGGTAAATGGGGTTTGATACCCTCACACCACCTGAGCTAAGGTAAATGGGGTTTGATACCCTCACACCTCCTGAGCTAAGGTAAATGGGGTTTGACACCCTCACACCTCCTGAGCTAAGGTAAATGGGGTTTGATACCCTCACACCTCCCAACACCTGAGCTAAGGTAAATGGGGTTTGATACCCTCACACCTCCCAACACCTGAGCTAAGGTAAATGGGGTTTGACACCCTTACACCACCTGAGCTAAGGTAAATGGGGTTTGACACCCTCACACCTCCTGAGCTAAGGTAAATGGGGTTTGATACCCTCACACCTCCCAACACCTGAGCTAAGGTAAATGGGGTTTGATACCCTCACACCTCCCAACACCTGAGCTAAGGTAAATGGGGTTTGACACCCTCACACCTCCCAACACCTGAGCTAAGGTAAATGAGGTCTAACACTCTCCCACCACCTTTGGCACCTGGTTACAGATTAAACAGCCCCAGGGCCCCACGTGTAAATCCTTCTGAAAGCACGCAGGTCTCACAGACCCTGCAGGTGCAGGGCCATGCAAACTCCCCCCAAGAGTCCCTCCATGCCCAACCTGCAGGGCAGGACACAGAGCTGTGCCGTGTGTGCACAGCTTCTGCCCGTTCCCTGCTTCTCAGCTCTTTCTTCACAACTGATCAGAAATCATATCCACTTTTCAAGCACTGCACTTCTTAGCAAGGAGACAACCACCACGTGCATTCCCTCCCCATGTCCTGTTTATCCTGGTTTCCCCAGGATGGCAGAGGTGCACTGCGTATTCCATGCCCTGGCTGCTCAACCCAGCTGAATCTAAATCTAAAATGTATTAAAATAAATGGAATGTGTCAAAAACCAGCATGCTGAGAAAGGGCAGTGCAAGGGAGCATCTGCTTTTATATATCTTTGATCTCATACAATCCTTTCTTTACACTCTCTTGTCCTATCCCTTTTATTTTGTCCAAACAGCTTTGATTTTGGTTGGTTTTTCTGTTTTTTGTTTGTTTTTTATTCTGAATCAGAAATATACTGTTAGGGTATTTCCCTAACAAGTCAGTGAGGTCATGTACAAGCCTGCTAAGAAAACTGTCTCTTCACACAGAGCTAAATTTATCACAGCTCCTGGAAGTATTCTGGAAGCCATGCATGAAAATAAATTGGGCTGAAAAAGCTGTGAATGAACACTGATGAAACTGTGAGCAAAATATAACACACGAGAAGATGGCCACCTGTAGGAAAGATAAGACACTGGTAAAACTCCTCAGTCTGGGATTATTAACCTGCCAACAGTGAATGTTTCTTCAGCATTTATCACAGGTTTCCATGCACATGTCTACTGCCATTTCCAGGCACACACATACTCACAAATATGTGCATGTAAAAATCCTGGAGACACCCACTGAAGCCAAGATTTGAGAGGTGCTGTGAGTGCAGGAGGAGTTTTTGGACAGCAGGAGGAATTTCCCATGGAAAGGGTGGCCAGGCACTGGGAGTGCCCAGGGAGGTTTGGAGTCCCCACGCCTGGGGCTGTTCCAGCCTGGACGTGGCACTGAGTGTTCTGGGCTGGTGGCACGC
>JAKWBO010001011.1:0-21239 GCA_034336685.1 Luscinia luscinia
GGGGGATCCAGGGGTCCTAGGGATCCGGATCTTTGGGAGAGAATTTGCAGCCTTGGGGGAACAGTGGCCTTTGGGGAATTTGTGGATCTTGGGGTGGATCCATGGGGCCTTGGAGAAACAATGGATCTTGGAGGAATCCAGAGCCTTGGGGTCCAGGGCCTTGGGGAACCAGAGCCTTGGGGATCCAGAGGGCCTTTGGGGGATCTCACGGGGCCTAGGAGGTCCATGGGGCCTTGGGGAATAGATCTTGGGGGATCCACGGATCTTGGGGGATCCAACGGGCCTTTGGGGAACTAGTTGGATCTTCGGTGACTCTTGGGGGGGTCTCAGATGATATCTCTGGGTGATCCACTGTGGCCTTGGGAGTGGTCCATGGGGGCCTTGGGGAATCTCTAGGATCTTTGGGGGGGTCTCGTGGGGCTCGGTGGAAAATCCAGAGCCTTTGGGGGCCCGCTGGCCTTGGGGGGATCCACGGGGCCTGGGGGGGAACTAATGACCCTGGGGGTCCAGGAGGCCTTTGGGGGGTCCGTGGGGCTCAGGGGGTCCACGGGGCCTTTGGGGGGAGTCTCACGGATCTTGGGCAGGATCCGTGGACTCTTTGGGAGAACTCAGCCTTGGGGGAATCCGTGCCTTGGGAACTGCAGGATCTTTGGGGTGGATCCACGGGGCTTTGGAGGAAATTAATGGGATTTTGGGGGAATTCAGAGGTTTTGGGGGGTTCATGGGGGTTTTGGGGGATTCACGAGGGTTTTGGGGGATTCGTGGGGTTTGGGGTCGATCCGGGATTTTGGAAGGATTCGTGGGGTTTTGGGGACTTTGTGGGATTTTGGGGGGATTCATCGGGGTTTTGGAGGAAATTAATGGGATTTTGGGGAAATTCAGAGTTTTGGGGGATTCATGGACTTTTTTGGGGGAGATTCGTGGGATTTTGGGAGGAATTTGTGGGATTTTCGGGGATTACGTGGGATTTTGGGGGGTAATTCAGAGTTTTTGGGGGATTCACAATGGGGTTTGGAGGATTGCGTGATTTTGGGGAAAATTTTTGGGGTGTTGGGTTTTGGGGTCCCAGGTTTTTGGGGTCCCAGGTTTTTGGGGTCCCAGGATTTTGGGTCCCGGTTTTTGGGGTCCCAAGTTTTTGGGGTGCCGGTTTTGGGGTCCCAGGATTTTTTTGGGTCCCGGTTTTGGGGTCCTGGGATTTTTGAGGTTCCAGGATTTTGGGGTCCCATGATTTTTGGGGTGCAGGTTTTGAGTTTTTGGGGTCCAGTGGGGTGTTTTTTGGGTCGGGTTTTGTCCGTTTTTGGGGTGCCAAGTGATTTTTGGGGTCTCAGGGTTTTGGGTGCCAGTTTTTGGGGTCCCGCATGATTTTTGGGGTCCCATGATTTTTGGGATGCCGGTTTTTGGGGTGCCGGTTTTTGGGGTGCCAGGATTTTTTGGGGTCCCGGGGTTTTTTGGGTCCCGGGATTTTTTGGGGTCCCGGTTTTGGGGTTCCAGGATTTTTGGGTCCCAGGGGCTTTTGGGGTGCCGGTTTTTGGGGTACCGGAATTTTTGAGGTTCCAGGTTTTGGGGGTCGTGGATTTTGGAGTCCCGGGATTTTTGGGGTGCCAGTTTTTTGGGGTGCCAGGCTTTTTGGGTGCCGGGATTTTTGGGGTGCCGGTTTTGGGGTCCCGTGATTTTTGGGGTGCCGGTTTTTGGAGTGCCGGGATTTTTGGAGGTCCCATGGGGTTTTGGGGTGCCGGTTTTGGGGTCCAGGGGTTTTTCAGGTCCCGGGATTTTTGGGGTCTCGGTTTTGGGGTCCCAGGATTTTTGGGTCCCAGGGGCTTTGGGGTGCCGGTTGTTGGGGTGCTGGGGGTTTTAGAGGTGCCGGGATTTTTGGTGGTTTTGGGGTGCTGGGGTTTGGGGGTGCCAGGATTTTTTGGGGTGCCGGTTTTGGGGTGCTAGGGGTTTGGGGTGCCAGGATTTTTTGGGGTGCCGGTTTTTGGGGTGCCGGGGGTTTTGGAGTGCCGGGATTTTGGGGTCCCATGGGTTTTAGGGGCAGTTTTGGGGTCCCGGGGTTTTGGGGTAGCCGGATTTTTTGGGGTGCCGGTTTTGGGGTGCTCGGTTTTTGGGGTCCCGGGGTTTTTCGGGTCCCAGGATTTGGGGTCTCGGTTTTGGGGTCCCAGGTTTTTGGGTCCCAGGGGCTACTGGGGTGCCGGTTTTGGGGTCCCGGGGTTTTTGAGGTGCGGGATTTTGGGGTGCCGGTTGTTGGGGTGCTGGGGGTTTGGGGTGCCGGGATTTTTAGGGTGCCGGTTTTGAGGTCCCAGGGATTTTTGGGTGCCAGGATTTTTTGGGGTGCCAGTTTTGGAGTGCCGGTTTTTGGGGTGCCAGGGGTTTTGGGGTGCCGGGATTCTTTTGGGGTGCGGGCTCACGTGCACTCTCTTGCCGTAGTAGGGGAAGTACATGAGGTCGATGGAGCCGTTGGGGGAAGAGCTGCAGGGCCCGAGGCAGCGCCGCGTCCTCCTCGCGCTGGGGCCAAAAATGTCCCAAAATGTCCCAAAATGACCTCGGGGAGGGACACCCCTGACCCCCTCCCAAAATTCTTCCCCCAAACCCCATTAAATACCTCCCCGTAAATAAATTATGTAATAAATTATGCAAATAAATTAAAATTGAAATTGAAATTGAAATTGAAATTGAAATTAAAATTAAAATTAAAATTGAAATTAAAATAAAAATTAAAATTGAAATTAAAATTATAATTATAATTAAAATAGAAATAGAAATAGAAATAGAAATAGAAATAGAAATAAAATAAAAATAAAAATGAAAGTTAAAAAATTTAAAATTAAATCAAATTTAAAATTAAAATTAAAATTAAAATTATAATTAAAATATAAATATAAATAAAACTTAAAATCAAAATAAAACTTAAAATCAAAATCAAAATCAAAATTAAAAATAAAAATTAATATTAAAGTTATAATTAAAATAAATATAAAAATAGAACTTAAACTCAAAATTAAAATTTTAATAAAATAAAAATAAAAATAAAACTTAAAATCAAAATTAAAATCAAAATTAAAATCGAAATCAAAATTAAAATCAAAACCAAAATTAAAAGTAAAATCAAAATTAAACTTTAATTTCATTCCCCTCAGAACTCCCCTCAATAAAAATGCACCTCAGATCTCCCTGGCTCCCCCCCAGAATATTTCCACGGACCCCAAAATATTCCCAGAACCCCCAAATATTCAGGGACCCCCACCCAGTCCGTCCCAGTTCATTCCAGTGCCCCCTCAGCGTCCCCAGTTCATCCCAGTTCATCCCAGTCCATCCCAGTTCATCCCATTTTGCCCCAATTTATCCCAGTGTCCCCCAGTTTGTCCCAGTTCATCCCAGTGCTCCCCCAGTCCATCCCAGTGTACCCCAGTTCATCCCAGTTCATCCCAGTCCATCCCAGTTTGTCCCAGTTGGTCCCAGTGCCCCCAGTTCATCCCAGTCCGTCCCAGTGATCTCACAGTTTGTCCCAGTGCCCTCCCAGTGTCCTCAGTTTGTCCCATTTCATCCCAGTGCCCCCCAGTCCATCCCAGTGTCCCCAGTTTGTCCCAGTTCATCCAGGTGCCCCCAGTCAATCCCACTGTCCCCCAGTTCATCCGCAGTCCATCCCAGTGTCCCCAGTTCATCCCAGTCCACCTCAGTGTCCCCCAATTTGTCCCAGTTCGTCCCAGTGTCCCCCTCAGTTCATCCCAGTCCATCCAAGTTGGTCCCAGTGCCCCCAGTTCATTCCAGTCCATCCCAGTGCCCCCAGTTGGTCCCAGTTGGTCCCAGTGCCCCCCAGTTCATCCCAGTCCGTCCCAGTGTCCCTCAGTTGGTCCCAGTGCCTCCCAGTGTCCCCCAGTTCATCCCAGTCCATCCCAGTGTCCTCAGTTGGTCCCAGTGCCTCCCAGTGTCCCCAGTTCATCCCAGTCCATCCCAGTTGGTCCCAGTTGGTCCCAGTGCCCGCTACGGTGGTGGCCGAGTGTCCCTGGGCCTTGGTGGCAGCGAGAGAGAGACGGTGAGAGGGACACGGGGACAGAGGACAGAGGACACGGGGACAGAGGGACAGAGGACAGAGGGACAGGGGGACAGAGGACAGAGGGACACGGGGACAGAGGGACAGAGGGACAGGGGACAGAGGGACAGAGGGACAGAGGGACACGAGGGACAGAGGGACAGAGGGACAGAGGGACACGGGGACAGAGGGACAGAGGGACACGGGGACAGAGGGACAGAGGGACAGAGGGACAGAGGGACACGGGGACAGAGGGACAGAGGGACAGAGGGACACGGGGACAGAGGGACAGAGGACACGGGGACAGAGGGACAGAGGGACAGAGGGACAGAGGGACAGAGGGACACGGGGACAGAGGGACAGAGGGACACGATTGGGGACATTAGGGGACACTGAGGACATTGAGGGACATCAAGGACATTGGGGGACATTTGGGGACATTTAAAACATTTGGGGACACTGGGGGACACTGGGGACATTGAGGACATTTGGGGACACATTGAGGACATCAAGGACATTGGGGACATTTGGGGACATTGGGGACATTTGGGGACATTTGAAACATTGGGGACATCATTGGGAACACAGTGGGGACACTGGGAGGACATTGAGGGACATTGAGGGACATTGAGGGGACATTGGGGACATTTAAAACATTTGGGGACATCATTGGGAACACAGTGGGGACAATGGGGACATTAGGGGACATTGGGGACATTGGGGACATTTAAAACATTGAGGACATTGGACATTTGGGGACATTGGGGACACTGAGGACATTGAGGACATCAAGGACATTGAGGGACATTTGGGGACATTTAAAACTTTGGGGACATTGGGGACATTTAAAACATTTGGGGACATCACTGGGAACACAGTGGGGACACTGGGGACATTGGGGGACACTGGGGGGACACTGGGGACATTTAAAACATTGAGGACATTTGGGGACATTGGGGACATTGGGGACACTGAGGACATTGAGGACATCAAGGACATTGGGGACATTTGGGGACATTTAAAACTTTGGGGACATTAGGGACATCGGGGACATTGAGGTCATTGTGGACATCAAGGACATTTGGGGACATTTGGGGACATTGGGGACACTGAGGGGACACAGGAGCTCTGGGGACACCCGTCAGGATTTGGGGCTGAAATCAGCAAATTTTGGGGTGGGGAAAAAAAATTGGGGAGACCCGATGGGACTCGGGGCTGATTTTGGGATCCCTTGAAGGATTTTGGGGTGAAATCAAGCGAATTTTGGGATTTCTTGAAGGATTTTGGGGTGGAATTCTGTGATTTTGGGATTCCTAGAGGATTTTAGGGTGAAAGAAGCGGATTCGGGATTTTGGGGTTTTGGGATTTTGAAATTTGGGGATTTTGGGGATTTTTGGGATTTCTGGGATTTGGGGATTTTGGGGATTTGGGGATTTTGGGATTTTGGGATTTTTTTTTGGGTTTTTGGGATTTTGGGATTTTTGGGATTTCTGGGATTTGGGGATTTTGGGACTTTGGAGACTTTGAGGATTTTGGGATTTTTGGGATTTGAGATTTTGGGATTTTGAGATTTTGGGATTTGAGAATTTTGGGATTTTGGGATTTGGGGATTTTAAGATATTTGGGATTTTGGGATTTTGTGGGATTTTTGGGATTTCGGGATTTTGGGGTTTAGGGATTTTGAAATTTGGGGATTTTGGGGACTTTGAGGATTTTTGAGATTTTTGGGATTTTGGGATTTTTGGGATTTGGGGATTTTGGGATTTTTGGGATTTGGGGATTTTGGGATTTTGGGATGCTCCAGAGGGATCCAACCCTCCCCCTTACCGGGTCACCCTTGGTCCGAGGCCGCTGGGCAGAGACGAGAGACAGTGAGGGACATTGGGGACATTTGGGGACATTGGGGACATTACGGACATTGGGGACACTGGGGACACTGGGGACATTGGGGACATTTGGGGACATTTGGGGGACATTGGGGACATTGGGGACATTGGGGACATTGAGACATTTGGGGGACATTAGGGACACTGGGGGACACTGGGGACATTGGGGACACTGGGGACACTGGGGACATTAGGGACATTTGGGGGACATTTGGGGGACATTGGGGACATTGGGGACATTGGGGACATTGGGGACATTGGGGACATCATTGAGGACACTGGGGACATTGGGGACACTGGGGACACTGGGGACATTGGGACATTGGGACATTGGGGACATCACTGGGGACATTGGGGACATTGTGGACACTGGGGACATTTGGGGACATTGGGGACATTTGGGGCATTGGGGGACATTGGGGACACTGGGGACATCATTGGGGACACTGAGGACACTGGGGGACACGGTGACGTCACCTTAGCGGCGCAGACGATGTTGATGCTCTTGTTCTTCCCGGGAAGAAGTTGATGACTCTGCGGGACCAGTATGAACCAGTATAAACCAGTATGAACCAGTATGAACCAGTATGAACCAGTATGAACCAATTCGGACAAATATAAACCAGTATGGACCAGTATGGAACAGTTTAAACCAGTACGGACCAGTATGAACCAGCAGTGGAGCAGGAGCTGCACTGAGCAGTGACCTCCCAGTCTCTCCCAGTTCTTCCCAGTCCATCCCAATCCCATCCCAGTCCCTCCCAGTCCATCCCAGTCCCATCCCAGTCCATCCCAGTCCAATCCCAGTTCCATCCCAGTTTACCCAGTACACCCAGTTAACCAGTACTGACCCTGTTGACCTTGACTAGCACGCAGGGCTGTCCTGTCCCAGTCCATCCCAGTCCATTCCAGTGACTCCCAGTCCATCCCAGTCCCTCCCAGTCCATCCCAGTCCATCCCAGTATACCCAGTACACCCATTACTAACCCTGTTCACTTTCACCAGCACGCAGGGCTGCCCTGTCTCAGTCCATTCCAGTCCATCCCAGTCCATCCCAGTGCTCCCAGTCCATTCCCAGTCCATCCCAATCCCATCCCAGTGCTCCCAGTACTCCCAGTACACCCAGTACTGACCCTGTTCACTTAACCAGCACACGGCTGTCCCGCCCCAGTATCCAGTAGTCCCCGTGCGCCCCAGCCCCGCGCAGGCCCCAGCAGCGAGCGCTCCCAGTGCTCCCAGTGCTCCCAGTCCCTCCCAGTACACCCAGTACTGACCCTGTTCACTTTAACCAGCACACAGGCTGTCCCGCCCCGTATCCGTAGTCCCTGTGCGCCCCAGCCCTCGCAGGGCCCCAGCACGGAGCGGTTGAAGCGACAGGCGCGCTTGGGGTAGTTGGGGACGCTGTCGTCCGGCTGCTCGCTGTAGCGCCCGGCGGCGCAGGCGGGCGCTGCGCGGCCTGCACGCTGTCGTTGTACGCCGCGGGGCCACCAGTGGGACTGGGAGCGGCGCTAGGCCCCACTGGGAGGGGTGGGGTGTCCCAGCATGGGGGAGGGTCATCCCAGTATGGGGAGGGTCATCCCAGTATGGGTTAGGTATTCCCAGTATGGATAAATTCCATACCCAGTAGTGGGTAAATTCCATTCCGGTATGGGGAGGGTCATCCCAGTATGGGTTAGGTCATCCCAGTATGGGGAGGGTCATCCCAGTATGGGTAAGGTCATCCCAGTATGGGGTAGGGTCATCCCAGTATGGGGGAGGGTCATCCCAGTATGGGTTAGGTCATCCCAGTATGGGGGAGGGTCATCCCAGTATGGGGGAGGGTCATCCCAGTATGGGTAAGGTCATCCCAGTATGGGGAAGGGTTATCCCAGTATGGGGAAGGGTTATCCCAGTATGGGGTAAGGTCATCCCAGTATGGGGGAGGGTCATCCCAGTATGGTTTAAGGTCATCCCAGTATGGGGGAGGGTCATCCCAGTATGGGGAAGGTCATCCCAGTATGGATAAATTCCATACCCAGTATGGGTAAATTCCATTCCAGTATGGATTAGGTCATCCCAGTATGAAGCAGGGTCATCCCAGTATGGGTAGGGTCATCCCAGTATGGATAAATTCCATACCCAGTATGGGTAAATTCCATTCCGGTATGGGGAGGTCATCCCAGTATGGGTTAGGTCATCCCAGTATGGGGTAGGGTTATCCCAGTACGGATTAGGGTCATCCAGTATGAAGGGTAAGGTCATCCCAGTATGGGTTTGTTGTGTCCCAGTATGGGTTAGGATCATCCCAGTTATGGATAAGGTCATCCCAGGCTATCCCAGTGCTGACCAGTATGGACTGGGAGCAGTGCTGGGCCCGACTGGGAGGGGTGGGAGATGTCCCAGTATGGGGGAGGGTCATCCCAGTATGGGTTAGGTCATCCCAGTATGGGTAAGGTCATCCCAGTATGGGGTAGGGTCATCCCAGTATGGGTTAGGTCATCCCAGTATGGGTAAGGTCATCCCAGTATGGGGAGGGTCATCCCAGTATGGGGGTAGGGTCATCCCAGTATGGGGAGGCCATCCCAGTATGGGGAAGGGTTATCCCAGTATGGGTTATTCTGTCCCAGTACGGGGTAGGGTCATCCTAGTACGGATTAGGGTCATCCCAGTATAGGGTAGGGTTATTCCAGTATAGGTAAATTCCATCCCAGTATGGGGAAGGGTTATCCCAGTATGGGTTATTCTGTCCCAGTGTGGAGTAGGGTCATCCCAGTATGGATTTGTTGTGTCCCAGTATGGGGTAAGGTCATCCCAGTATGGGTTAGGTCATCCCAGTATGGGGTGGGGTCATCCCAGTCCCCGCCCAGTCCCCTCCCAGTTCCATCCCAGTCCCTCCCAGTCCCCTCCCAGTCCCTCCCAGTCCCTCCCAGTCCCTCCCACTCCCTCCCAGTCCCTCCCAGTCCCTCCCTCCCTCCCAGTTCCCCCAGTCCTCCCCCTCCTCCCACTCCCCTCCAAGTCCCCCAGTCCCTCCCAGTCCCTCCCACTCCCTTCCAGTCCCTCCCTCCCTCCCAGTCCCCCAGTCCCTCCCAGTCCCCTCCCAGTCCCTCCCACTCCTCCTCAGTTCCCTCCCAGTCCCTCCCACTCCTCCCAGTCCTCCTACTCCCTTCCAGTCCTCCCCCTCCTCCAGCTCCCCCCAGTCCTCCCAGTCCCTCCCACTCCTCCCAGTCCCTCCCAGTCTCCTCCAGTCCCCCAGTGCCCCCAGTTCCCCAGTTCCCCCGTGCCCGCGCACTCACGCTCCAGGAACTGGTGCAGCGCCCGCACGTGCTGCTGCCACGTGTGCCTCTGGCTGGCGTTGAAGGCGACATCGAGACCTCGGAGCAGGGACGGATCATCAGCCCTGGGGACGGGGGACATCGGCTGGGGCACTGGGGGCACTGGGGATACTGGGGGACTGGGGACTATGAGGACTGGAGATATTGAGGGACTGGGGGACTGGAGGGACTGGGGCGACTGGGGACACTGGGGATACTGGGGGGACTGGGGACACTGGGGACAGGGGACATCGCTGGGGGACTGGGGGACTAGGGGCACTGGGGATACTGGGGACTGGGGATACTGGGACACTGGGGGGGACTGGGGGACTGGGGACACTGGGGACACTGAGGGACACTGGGGACAGGGGACATCGCTGGGGCACTGTGGGGACTGGGGGACTGGGGGACTGGGGATACTGGGGATATTGGGGATACTGGGGGACTGGGGATATTGGGGATGTTGGGGACAGGGGACATCGCTGGGGGGACTGGGGACACTGGGGACACTGGGGACACTGGGGACACTGGGGATACTGGGACACTGGGGACACTGGGGACACTGGGGGACTGGGGACACTGCGGGGACTGGGGGACTGGGGATATTGGGGATACTGGGGACAGGGGGACATCACTGGGGAGACTGGGGGACTGGGGGGACATTGGGACACTGGGACACTGGGGGAAACACTGGGGACACTGGGGACACTGAGGACATTGGGGACACTGGGGGGATTGGGGACATCACTGGGGACATCACTGGGGGTACTGGTTTATACTGGGGACACTGGGAGGATTGGGGACATTTGGGATTCGCAATGGGGTGACAGTGAGGTGACACTGGGGGGTGACACAGGGTGACAAACGGGGAGTGACACAAAGGTCACGAGGGGGTGACAGGAGGGGTCACAGGAGGAACACACGGGGGTCCCAAATCCCAAAATTTCCCCATCCCAAATTTCCCAAACTCTTCACTCCCATCACCCCAAATCCCCAAAATTTCCCCATCACCTCAAAACCCCCAAAATTTCCCCATCACCCCAAATCCCCAAAATTTCTCATCCCAAATTCCTCCAAACCCTTCACCCCCATCCCCACCACCCCAAATCCCCTAAAATTTACTCCCCACCCCAAACCCCCCAAAATTTCCCCTATCACCCCAAAAACCCCCAAAATTTCCCCATCACAAATCCCCCAAAATTTCCCCATCACCCCAAATCCCCCAAACCCTTCACCCAAATTCTCCCAAATCTTTCCTCCCCATCACCCCAAATTCCTCCAAACCCTTCACCCCCACCCCAAATCCCCCAAAATTTCCCCATCCCAAATTTCCTCCAAACCCTTCACCCCCATCCCCATCACCCCAAATCCCCAAAATTTCCCCATCACCCCAAATCCCCAAAATTTCTCCATCACAAATCTCCCCAAAATTTCCCCATCACCCCAAATTCCTCCAAACCCTTCACCCCCATCCCCATCTACCCCAAAACCCCCAAAATTTCCCCATCACCCCAAATCCCCCAAAATTTCCTCATCCCAAATTCCTCCAAAACCCTTCACCCCCATCCCCACCACCCCAAATCCCCTAAAATTTACCCCACCCCAAAACCCCCAAAATTTCCCCATCACCCCAAAACCCTCCAAAATTTCCCATCACCCCAAATCCCCCAAAATTTCCCCATCACCCTAAATCCCCAAAATCTCCCCCATCACCCCAAATCCTCAAACCCTTCACCCCAAATTCTCCCCAAATCTTTCCTCCCATCATCCCAAATTTCTCCAAACCCTTCACCCCCATCCCAAATCCCCCAAAATTTCCCCATCCCAAATTTCCTCCAAACCCTTCACCCCCATCCCCATCACCCCAAATCCCCCAAAATTTCCCCATCACCCCAAATCCCCAAAATTTCCCCATCACAAATCCCCCCTAAACTTCCCATACCCCAAATCCCCCAAACCCTTCACCCCAAATTCCCCCCAAATCTTTCCTCCCGACCAAATCCCCCAAAATTTCCCCACCACCACCCCAAATCCCTCAAAATCCCCCCAAAATTTCCGCGGGGTCTCACCGGGGTCAGCAGCCGGTCCTGGTACTTGGGCACGTGGGGGTCGACGCTCTGCAGCATCACCCACATGGTGAGGGCGAAGAGCCCGGCCAGGAACCCGTAAACACCAGGTAGAACAGCAGGATCAGCCTCTTGGGGAAATTTGGGGGTCAGGAACCCCAAAATGAAATCCCCGTCAGGAAAACTCCCCTGGGGTGGGAAACCCCAAAAATCCCGCCCCAAAACGGGTGAAAAATCCCCAAAATTCCACCCCAAATATAGTAAAATCCCAAAATTTCCACCCCAAATGGGTGTAAAATCCCCAAAATTCCACCCAAATATGGAGAAAAATCCCAAAATCCCACCCAAAATGGGTGAAAAATAAAAAATCCACCCAAAATAGGTGAAACATCCCCGAAAAATCCCCAAAAATCCACCCAAAATATAGTAAAAAATCCCCAAAATTCCACCCAAATATGGAGAAAAATCCCAAAAATCCCACCCAAAATGGGTGAAAAATCCCCAAAATTGGTGAAAATTCCAGAGTAAAACACCAGGTAGAACAGCAGGATCAGCCCTGGGGAAATTTGGGGGTCAGGAACCCCAAAATGAAATCCCCGTCAGGAAAAGCCCCCTGGGGTGGGAAATCCCAAAAATCCCGCCCCAAAACGGGTGAAAAATCCCCAAAATTCCACCCCAAATATAGTAAATAATCCCCAAAATTCCACCCAAAAATGGGTGAAAAATCCCCAAAAATTCCACCCAAAATAGGTGAAAAAATCCCCAAAATTCCACCCAAAAATGGGTGAAAAATCAAAAAAATCCCGCCCAAAATGGGTGAAAAATTCCCAAAAATTCCCACCCAAAATAGGTAAAAAATCCACCCAAATATGGAGAAAAATCCCAAAATTCCACCCACCCAAAATGGGTGAAAAATCCCAAAAAATTCACCCTAAATATGGAGAAAAACCCCCAAAATTCCACCCAAAATAGGTGAAAAATCCAAAAAATCCCGCCCAAAATAGGGGAAAAATCCCAAAAAATCCCACCCAAAATGGGTGGAAAACCCCTAAAATCGGGGATAAATCCCCCAAAAAAATCATTTTGGAATCCCAAAAATTTCCCCAACCCTCCAAAATCGCCCCAACGACATCAAACACCCCAAAACCTTCCAAAAATCCCCTCGAAAAAACGCCCCCAATGGCACCAAATTCCCCCAAAATATCCCCAAAAATCTGCCCTGGACACCCCAAATATCCCAAAATATCCGAAATCATCAACAACTGCCCCAAACAATCCCCCAAAAATCCAAAAATCGCCCCAAAATCCCTGAAAATCTTCCCCAAACTGCCCCCAAAACTGCTCTGATCCCTCAAAATTCCCAAAATTCCCCCAAAAATCTGCCCCGAACCCCCAAATTCTCGTTATTTTACCCCAAAACCTCAAATTTCCCCAAAATTGCCCCAAAATCCCCCGAAACTGCCCTGAGACCCCCAAATTTTCACGATTTTTTCTCATTAATATCAAAATCTCCCAAAATATCCCCCAAAAAACCCAAAATCTGCCCTGAATCCCCCAAATTCTCATTATTTACCCCATAAACCTCAAATATCCCCAAAATTGCTCCAAATTTCCCCAAAATTGCCCCAATCTCATTCAGGTCCCCCAAAAATTGCCCCGAACTTCCCAAATTCTCCTTAATTTACCCCAAAACGTCAAAATCCCCCAAAATTGCCCCAAATGTCCCCCCAAAAACCCAAAATTGCTTCCAAAAATCCCAAAATCTGCCTTGAACTCCCCAAATTCTCCTTAATTTACCCCATAAACCTCAAATATCCCCAAAATTGCCCCAAAATTGCCCCAACATCATCCAGGTCCCCCAAAATTGCCCCGAACTTCCCAAATTCTCCTTAAATTACCCCAAAACGTCAAAATCCCCAAAACTGCCCCAGATGCCCCCAAAAATTGCCCCAAATGTCCCCAAAAACCCAAAAATTGCTTCCAAAACCCCAAAATCTGCCCTGAACTCCCCAAATTCTCATTAATTTACCCCATAAACCTCAAATATCCCCAAAATTGCTCCAAATTTCCCCAAAAATTGCCCCAATCTCATCCAGGTCCCCCAAAATTGCCCCGAACTTCCCAAATTCTCGTTTATTTACCCCAAAACGTCAAAATCCCCAAAAATCGCCCCAAATGCTCCCCAAAACCCCAAAATTGCTTCCAAAAACCCCAAAATCTGCCCTGAACCCCCCCAAATTCTCGTTAATTTTCCCCATAAACCTCAAATATCCCCAAAATTTCCCCAATTCCCCCAAAAATCAGCCCCGAACCCCCAAATTTCCTCCCGGAGCTCCCAAATCCCCCAAAAACCCCAAAATCACCCCCAAAAATCACGGCAGGACCCCCAGAACAACCCCGGGTCCCTCCCCAGCCCCAGGACCCCCAAACCCCCGAGCCCCCCAAACCCCCCGAGCCCCCCGGGCCCCCTAAATCCCCCCCAGACGTTTAAATCCCCACCCGAGCCATCTGTCCCTGCGGGGGGAGGGGTTGGGGGAATTAGGGTTCCCGGCAGCCCCTCCCCAATTTGGGGTGTCCCCGTTGATGGGGGGGTCCAATCTGGTCAGACCCCTCCCCCCGATTTTGGGTGTTTGGGGGGTCCCGTGGTTCCCATCCCCTCCCCCGGCCGTGACCTACTTTTGGAGCCGGAGCGCGACAGATGGGGGGGGGCAGGGTGGCTTTGTGCCCCCCCAATTTGTCCTCTTGAACCCCCAAATTCCCCTCCCCACCGCCGCCTCTTAAAGGGGGGGATGGGGGAAAAATTAGGGTTCACACCCCTTTAAAAAAAAGAGTGGGGGTCTCAAAGCGGCGCCCCCCAAAATTCCACCGCGAGTTAATTCCGCCCCCACCCCAAAAATGCGGCTTGAAAAGTGCGGGGACCCCAAATTCCCTTTCAACTGGGGGACCCCCAAATTCCATTCAGTTTAGGGGGGTCCCCCAAAATTACGCTCCTATTGCGGGGGAGGGTCTTTGAGCAGCCCCCACCCCCAAATTAAATGCGGAAAGAGGAGCCCCCAAAATCACCCCGATATTTTGGGGGGTCAATGCACCCCCTCCCACCTCACCCCGATATTTTGGGGGGGTCAATGCACCCCCTCCCACCTCACCCCGATTTTTTTTGGGGGGGGGTCCTGAGGCACCCCCCACCCCATCGCACCCATTTTGAGTGGGGGGTCTTGGGGAAATCCCCAAATTAAGGGGTCCCCCAAATTCCCTCCATCCCAGTTAAATGGGGAAAATTCCCAGAGCTGTCCCACCCCCCAAATAAATTGGGGTGGGGGGTGACCATGACCCCCACCCCCAAAAACCCCAAACTCACCCCAGCTGGAGCCGGTCCTGCCCAGGAAGCGCCGCGTGCGGGGTCCCACAGGAACGCGCGCCACTCGGCCACCACCTGCCCGCAGCTGCGCTTCTCCTTGTCCCGCGCCATCCCGGGGGGTCTCGGCGCCCCTCCCCGCCCCCGCGCGCTGTCCCTCGCTGTCCCCCCCCGCCCCCGCCGCGCTCGGTGCCGCTGCCTCGGCTCCGCCGGGACTCGAACCCGCGACTCCCCCGCGCCGCCCGCGCCGCCGCGCTTTATGGGCTCGGCGGCCACGCCCACCTGCTCCGGCCACGCCCACCTCCCCTCCTTCCAGTCACGCCCCCTGCTCCGGCCACGCCCACATCGCGTCCTCACCGCCCCGCCCCTGCTTCGGCCACGCCCACCTCCCACCTCACAGCCCCGCCCCTGCAGGCCCCGGGAGTTACACCGCGCTGAAACCACGCCCCTTTTTATGCTAATGAAGGTCATTAAAATCCCTCATTAGCACAGGGGGGCGTGGCTTGTGGAGTGTTTGAAACTCTTCCACAGCCCCGCCCCTTCTGCTCTCCGCGCTGAAACCACGCCCCTTTTTATGCTAATAAAGGTCATTAAAGTCCCTTGTTAGCACAAGGGGGCGTGGCTCGTGGAGGCTCTTATTACCATAAGAGGCGGGGCGCAATTAAGAGCACGCCCATCGAGCAGCTTAGCCCCGCCCCCATTCTGATCCCCGGTGTTGCACCGCGCTGAGACCACGCCCCTTTTTATGCTAATGAATATCATTTAAATCCCTCGTTAATACAAAAGGGCGTGGCTTGTGGAGTGTTTGAGAATCTTATTTGCATAAGGGGCGGGGCGTAATGTGTCTCAAACCTCTTCACAGCCCCACTCTTCTGCTGAAACCACGCCCCCTTTTTTGCTAATGAGAGTCATTAGAATCCCTCATTAGCACAAGGGGCGTGGCTAGTGGCAGCTCTTATTTGCATTTAAAGTTTAATTAGAATAAGAGTTGGTTAAAGAGTGGCTAATTTGCATAAGGGGTGGGGCGTAAATAGTTAAAGGCCACGCCCACCGAGCCTCTTCACAGCCACGCCCCTTTTATGCTAATAAGGGAGTGCTAGAGCCATAATAGCCACGCCCTTTATGGTAATTAACTTTTAATTAATTACGCCCCACCCTTTATGCTAATAACGACAGATTTTAATTAATTATGCCTCACCCCTTATGCTAATAATGATGAGCTTTAATTAATTATATCCCCATCCCTTGTGCTAATAATGATAATTTTAATTAATTACACCTCATCCCTTGTGCTAATATGGACTGGTTTCAATTAATTACACGCCCATGCCTTGTGCTAATAATGATGGATTTTAATTAATTACACCCCATCCCTTGTGCTAATATTTACAGGTTTTAATTAATTACACCCCCATGCCTTGTGCTAATAATTACAGGTTTTAAGTAATTACGCCCCATCCCTTGTGCTAATAATGATAATTTTAATTAATTACACCCCATCCCTTGTCCTAATAATGATAATTTTAATTAATTACGCCCCGCCCTTTATGCTAATTAATCAATATTCGGCCGACTCTCATGCTAATTGCACTTTCCCAACCCCCAAGCCCCGCCCCTTATGCAAATGAGGACTCCAAATGCAACCAGGCCCCGCCCCCGCACGTGCCCCCGCCCCTTTATGCTAATGAGGGGCGGGGGCTCCCGGCGGTTCCCACGCCTCCCATTGAGGGATTCGGGGATTGGGGGGGGCTCTTAAAGGGGCCGCGCTCACATGGGGGCGGGGGATACTGGGGGGGTGATCTGGGAGCTGGGGGAACTGGGAGCACTGGGGATGGGACTGGGAGCACTGGGAATGGGAACTGGGAGCACTGGGAATGGGACTGGGAGCACTGGGATCTTACTGGGAGCACTGGGAATGGGAACTGGGAGCAGTGGGGGAACTGGGAGCACTGGGAATGGGAACTGGGAGCACTGGGAATGGGAACTGGGGATCTTACTGGGGATCTTACTGGGAGCACTGGGATCTTACTGGGAGCACTGGGAGCACTGGGAATGGGAACTGGGATCTTACTGGGATCTTACTGGGAGCACTGGGGATCTTACTGGGAGCACTGGGATCTTACTGGGAGCACTGGGAATGGGAACTGGGATCTTACTGGGATCTTACTGGGAGCACTGGAATGGGAACTGGGATCTTACTGGGATCTTACTGGGAGCACTGGGAATGGGAACTGGGATCTTACTGGGAGCACTGGGAATGGGAACTGGGATCTTACTGGGAGCACTGGGATCTTACTGGGAGTACTGGGATCTTACTGGGAGCACTGGGAATGGGAACTGGGATCTTACTGGGATCTTACTGGGAGCACTGGGGTGGTACTGGGATCTTACTGGGAGCACTGGGATTACTGGGAGCACTGGGGTTACTGGATATACTGGGGTCTTACTGGGAGCACTGGGAATGGGAACTGGGAGCACTGGGATGTTACTGGGAGCACTGGGGGTTACTGGGATCTTACTGGGGATCTTACTGGGAGCACTGGGAGCCGCGGCTCGCTGCCCAAGGCGGAGGGGCGGGGCTCGTTACTCGTGGGCGGGGCCTGCGCGGGGTCACTCGAGGTCAAACCTGCCGACCCCTCCCCACCATCCCAGTCCGCTCCCAGTCCCAAACTGGGAACAAAGTAACAAAATGAGGGGGTCCCCAAATTTGGGGGGGGGGGCTCGAGAATCCCAAATTTTTGGGGGGGCGCCCAAAATTTCAATAATTTGGGGAGGGGCGTTTGGAGGAGAATTTTGGGGAGGGGAGCTCAGATTTTTTGGGGGGTCAGAGATTTTTGGGGGGGGTGTGTCAAGAATTGGGGGGGGCCCCAAAATTCCGGGGGGTCCCCAAAATTCCGGGGGATCCGGGATATCGGCAGGAGTCGGGGGGCACAAATTTTTGGGGCAGGGCTCAAATTTGGGTCCTAAAAAATGGGGGTCCTAAAAAAATCTGGGGGTCCCAAAAAATCCAGGAGGTCCCAAAAGGATTCGGGGGCCCAAAAATTCGGGGGTGTCCCAAAAATCCTGGGGGTCCCAAAAAAGTCCGGGAGGCCAAAAAGGATCGGGGGCCCCAAAAAAATCCGGGGGTCCCAAAAAGATCCGCGGAGGACCTAAAAGGATTTGGGGGGTCCCAAAAGGATGGGGGGGGGGGCTCAGAAGGATCGGGGGGGTCCTAAAAATGATCCGGGGGGGCCCCAAAAAATCCAGAGGGTCCCAAAAGGACCAGGGGAGTCCCAAAAAATCCGGGGGCCCCAAAAGGATCCGGGGGCTCAAAAATTCGGGAGGGGCCCAAAAAGTTCCAGGGGGTCCTAAAATGATCCGGAGGGGGTCCCCAAAAAACCCGGCGGATCCTAAAAAGATCCAGGGGTCCCAAAGGAGCCGGGGGCCCCAAAAAAAATCCGGGGGGTCCCAAAAAATCCGGGGGGCCCCAAACGTCCCGGGGGCCGCTCCGGCCGCGTGCCCGGCCGCGCGCTCGCGGCTCCGCGGTAACGGCGCGTCTCCCGGCGGGAAGCGGCCGCCAAAACCCCCGAACCGCGGGGGGCCCGGATATCCGGAGTCCCGATTCCCGGGGTCCCGGATTCCCGGGGGTCCTCCGGATCTCTTGGGGGTCCCGAATTCCCGGAGAGATTCAGAATTCCCGGGGTTCCCCTGATCCATGGGAGAGGGTCCCGGAATTCGGGGGCCCGGATATCCTGGGGATTCCCGAATTCTCGGGGTTTCCACAATTGAGTGGGAGGGGTCCAGAATTCCCGGGGGGGGGGGTCCCGAATATCCCAGGGGGTCCCGAACTCTTGGGGGGTCCCGAATCCACGGGAGGGGGTCCCGAATATCCCAGGGATCCTCCCGATCCATAGGAGGGTCCCCTGAATTCGGGGGCCCGGAAAACCCCGGGGTCCTGAATATCCCGGGGATTCCCGATCCATAGGAGGGGTCCCGAATTCCTGGGGGTCCCTGAATCTTGGGGTCCTGAATTCCCGGAGATATTCAGGAATTCCCCGGGATTCCCCGATCCATGGAAGGGTCCAGAATTCTGGAGGGGGTCCTGAATATCCCAGGGGGTCCTGAACTCTTGGGGGTCCTGAATCCATGGGAGGGGGTCCCGAATTCTCAGGGGCGTCCCGAATTCCTTGGGCGGGGGTCCGAATTCCGGATATTCCCGATCCATGGAGGGGTCCTGAATTCCTGGCGGAGGTCTCGAATTCCCGGGGAGGGGGTCCTGAAAACCACGGGGGTACCGAATTCTCGGGGTTCCCAATTAGTGGGAGGGTCCAGAATTCCGGGGGGGTCATCCGGAATTCCCGGATTCATCGCGGAGACCGCCCATGGACAATCGATCCTCCGATCAATTCTGGGGTCCGATAGACGGAGACCCCCAGGATCAATGGGTCCTCCGAATTCGTGACCCCCAATTCAATTGGGGGAGGTCCAGGATCCTTGGATCCCCACGAATTCATGGGAGGGTCCCTGACATTCGTGGGGCCTGGGGTTATGGGGGGTCCTGGAGTGTTAATGGGAGGTCCCAGAGCTAATGTGGATCCTGGTCAATGTTGGGGTCCCAGGTTATGGGGGTCCTGAAGTTAATGGGGGTCCCAGGAATTAAGGGGAGGGCTCTGGGCCAATGGGGTCTCGGGGTTAATGGGGGTCCTCGGTTATGGGGGGGTCCTGGGGTTAATGGGGGTCCCAAGGTTAATGGGGGTCCCTGCCATGGGGGTCCTGTGTTTAAGGGGTCCCAGGCGCCTGAACCCTCGCGGGCTAACGCAGGTGAGGGGGCGGGTCCAGGATACTTTGGGGCACCCCCAGATTCTCTGGTTTCCCGGGGTCCTGCTGTAGCACTCCAGGGCGGCTGTGGGCTTGGGGTGGGTCCGCGGTGGGGTCGGGGCGGCCGCCCCCTGGGATTTGGCTAATCCCCGGGCGGGCTAATCCGGCCCCGGGCACCGGACCCGCCGCGGGGTCGGGCAGCTGCGCAGGTGAGAGTGGGGTCCTCGGGGCGGGGTCGCGGGGAGGGTCCTGAGGGGTAAGTACACGGGCGGGGGTCAAGCGGGTTGGGTCTTTGGGGTTCTGAGGCTTCTGGGGGGCGGGGTCGCACTGGG
Source organism: Luscinia luscinia (assembly GCA_034336685.1). Lineage (NCBI taxonomy): Eukaryota > Metazoa > Chordata > Aves > Passeriformes > Muscicapidae > Luscinia > Luscinia luscinia. The sequence continues at coordinate 19,754 of JAKWBO010001011.1, forward strand.
GGTCGGGGGTCTCTAAGGAGTGAAGGAGGGGGTCAGGGTGGGGTCCCCAAAATTGGGGTCCTGGGTACCTGAGTCCCATTGAGCCAATCTGGGTCGGGGGTCTCGGATATTTGGGGGTCAGAGGTCAGGGTCACAGGGGTCCTGGGGGTCCGGGACATCTCGAGTCCCACGGGGTCAGTGAGAGGGGGTCCATGGGGCGGGGTCGTGGACCCCGGGCCTCCTGGGCCATGGGGGTCCTGGGTCACCGGGGGGAGAGGGCAGACCCTGGGGGCTGGGCACCCGCGGTCTCGTGGATTTAGGGAGGGGTCCCCAAGAACGAGGGGGTGGATTTAGGGAGGGTCCCCAAGAACGAAGTGGGGGGGTCGGTGGATTTAGGGGAGGGGTCCCGCAAGAACGATGGGGGCCGGCGGATTTAGGGAGGGGTCCCTAAGAAGGAGGGGAGGAGTCCATGGATTTAGGGGAGGGGTCCCCACAGAGGAGGGGTCGGTGGATTTAGGGAGGGATCCTCACAGAGGGGTCGATGGATTTAGGGGAGGGGTCAGTGGATTTAGGGAGATGGTCCCCAAGAAGGATGGGGAGGGGTCAGTGGCCCTCCCCCTGCCGGATCCACTCCCATGGGGTGCGGGGTGGTGGTCCTCTCCCAGAATCCTTTGGTGCCATTTATTTATTTTTATTTGGGTGACCCTGTCTCCCGCCTCGCCCCGCGGCCCCGGGGCATGTCGGGATACCTCTGAACTTCGGGGTCTCATGCGAGGGAAAGCGGCTTAGGCACGCAGCTGAGCCGCTTTTATGCTAATTATAGCACACTATGGCGGCCTTTAAGAGACCCCACCCCCCGGGGTTAATCCAAGGGCGGTGGTGGGCGTGGCCACCCCAGCACCCGCCTCACCAAAATGTCACAGCAGGGACGCCTCAGACCCCCCAAATGTCGCTGCAGGGATCCCAAACCTCAGGACCCTAAATGTCACCATGAGGGACCGCAGACCCCCAAATGTCACATTAGGGACCCCTCAGGACCCCCCAAATGTCACACAGGGACCCCAGATACCCCAGACCCCCAAATGTCACAGCAGGACCCCCAAAAACCTCAGACCCCTCAAAGTCACATGAGGGACTCCTCAGGACCTCCCAAATGTCAGATTAGAGACCCCTAGGACTCCTCCAAGTGTCACGGCAGGGACCCCCAAAGCCCCGCCGATGTGTCAGATGAGGAACCCCCAAACCCCCAGGCCCAAAATCCTCGCGGTGACCCCTCAGCCCCCAGCCCCTCAGTGTCCCACCTAGTGTCCCCCGCCGCAGGCACCCCGGCAGCCATGGACATCGGCGGCCTGAGACCGTGGTGGCTAACTCCGCCTACGTGTCGGCCCGCTGGGCGCCCCGCGGCGAGCGGCCGGCGACCGGGCGCCTCCAAGCGCCCGCCTGCCCACATCTCGCAGTGCGCGAGGCTCCCGCGGGCTTCAGCCGGCGCGCGCCGCCGCGACGCCTC